>LOEQ01004136.1:96077-117879 GCA_001685075.1 Bramus lutescens | reverse complement strand
GGGTTAATATAAACTACAAGAGCTAATAAGAAGACGGAGCTAATGGGCCAATCACTTTTATAACTTACGGAGATCTCTGTGTGACTTTTTTCTGGGGCTTGCCGGCTGTGGGGTACCAGGCGGGACTGAAACCCCAACAAGCCAGCCCTCATGTTACACTCTTTAAAATGAAACTGTGATAGGGTTTTACTTCAGTTGTTAGGGTGCTTATTTAGCATACATGAAGATCCAAGTTCAATTCCCAGCACCCCATTAAAACAGATGGAATGGCACACACCTATAGTCCTAGCAATCTGAGATATGGAGGCAGAAAGATCAGAAGTCCAAAGTCACCTTAAGCTATACAGTACCTGGTTTATAAAACCACAAATTGTATTTTTCAAAGGTGTGCATATGCGTGTGAGTATGTGTATGTGAGTGTGTGTGCATGTGAGTGTGTGTAAGAGTATGTGTGTATGTGTGTGAATGTAAGATAGAGTATATGTGTGAGTGTGTGTGTATGTGAGTGTTTGTAAGAGATTGTATGTGAGTTTGTGAGTGTGTGTGAGTGTGTATGTGAGTGTGAGTGTAAGAGAGTAGGTGTGTGAGTGTGTATGTATGTGAGTGTATATAAAAGAGAATATGTGAGTGTGTGTATATGAGTGTTTGTGTGGTGTGTACAGTGCCTAAGAAGGCCAGAAGGCACTAATTCCCTAGGGCTGGAGTTACAGGTGGCTGTGAGCCACTCAACCTGGGTGCAGGGATCCAAATTTGGGTCCTTGGGAGCAGCTCTTAACAGCTGAGTCATTGTTCCATCCCAGACTACAAATTACTGCTAGCCTAAATGTTTATCAATTAGAACAGCTCACCCCACCCTCTAAGGCTCAGAGGCCATCATGGAACAGGGAAGGGAAAGATCATAAAAGACAGAGGTCAGGGAGATGGGATCAAAGCAGCATCTTCTGGACATGACAGGGACACTCACTCACAAACTCACAGTAGACGTGGTTGCCCACACAAGATCAAGCCTGTCACATGGAGAGGGGCAGCCATCATGAGCATCAACCCCAGGCTGAGGANTAGAGGCAGCTAATGGCTCCTAGGTGAGGGTGAGTTGTTCTTCTTTAAGGGTGTGACCCCGGGTAGGTTAACAATTCTCCAGTGGCTGGCCCAACACCATGAGTAAATAGGCATGGAAACAGGACTGATGGGTTATAATAACAAGACAAAAACGAGGACACAAGTTGAAAAGTGGTAGAGGAGGGTGGAGTTAAGAAGAGCGGAGGGCAGATATAATCAAAATACAAGGTATGCATTGATAAAATTCTCAAAGGACTAATAAAGTAGATTTGGAAAAAAAGAGTTCACTCTGTGGTGTCACATCCCCGTGTTAGAGTATGATGCAGCTACGACAGTCACACATTTAAAGAACATTTAAGGAACTGAGGAAGATTTAATAAAACGTTAAGAGAAGTCAGGATAAGGGCAGCCACAGTTACAACTTTACTCTCTATTTTAAAACTACTACCAATTATGGCTTCAGTTTGGGGTAAGCTTAGAAGTATTATACGTGGTAGGTTATGCTATTATAACAGAGAAGAAAGCTCAGGGAAGAAAAGGAACCTGAGGGAGTCTTCACGGTGGCAAATCGGAGATGCTGACTGGGCGTTCACTGTGGGCCCCAAGCAAAGCATTCCTGGTATTCTGCCACGTACAGCTTGTTGGTCAGGATTGACAGTGGTTATCACTATTAATAATAGCAATGAATTTTCTTTTCTACTATGTCTCTGTTTTCCAATTATTATATAATGAACATGCATTGGTTTTATTAGAAAAAAATCACTTATGATATAAATTTAAATGTAGGACATTCCCTAGCAATTAATCAATCTAAAAATAAACAGATTATATTTACATGCTTGCCATGATTATCTGAGATAGATGGAATGAGGAACCCAGAGAAGATTAGTAGCTTATTAATTCACTTATCAGTGCAACATATTACAACAAAAAGGGATTTCTTCAAAATTAGGAAAATACAAAATAAAATTAGTTTTAAAAGATAAAGGCAAGGATTCAATACATTTGTCAACCAAAGGATGATGATTTGAGTGAGCTTAGAAATGCCAATAAAGTATCATTATAAATGTACTTAGAGAGGGTGTGTGTTCTGTCTAGCCAACCACAGTGAAATCACACATCCTGGAAATCTTGCTTCAGTTTCAATCAGAAATTTCCTCTTTCCCAGTTTGAATTTGGTGACATTGCTCACCGTAGGTTAGAAGAAGCATGGTTAGGGTATTATATATACATGCAAAAGGAGATTGGATTAAAAGCAATCACCTAAGAAACCTTAGAAATGATTCTCCCTGGCAGAGTGCCAGAGGCATATATATATATACATGACCCTCAGATGTCTGTCCCCAGCAAACCAGCGAGACATTTGTCAAATAAGAATACGTATCAGCGAGGCAGGGTCCTGGCCTGGGGACTCTCAGTTTTGGCTAAAGGCTTCCTCATCATTGTCAGACACCTGTCAAAGCTTTATCACGGAGCTGACAGCCGCATGAGTGATAAGCATGACACTGGCCTGTGGTGCTTTCAGGGATGAAACTGGCAAGCTTACATGGACTGAAATGTTTAAATCTCTGTATATAAAAACTAGCAAAATAAACGTGGAGTGGTGCACGCATGAACCAGCTAAAGGAGATGCCCAGAGCTAGGGGAATCAGCCCTGCTCACTTAGTTCTGTTGTTCCACTCCGGAAGTGGAACCCAGCCAGCTTCAGAAACTACCCTCACTCACTGCGCTAGTTAAAAAATCATCATTGCCAGCCTGGGCAGTGCTCGTGCACTCCTTTAATCCCAGCACTAGGGAGGCAGAGAGGTGGGCGGATCTCTGTGAGATCTAGGCCAGCCTGGTCTATAAAGCAAGTTCCAGGACAGCCAGGGCTACACAGAGAAATCCTGTCACTAAAACAGAAAAACAAAACAATCACCACTGCCATGGCTGGTAGACCAGCTCGGCAGGTAACGCACCAAGCCCCATAGCCTGAGTTTGATTCCTGGGACCCATGTGATGGAAGCAGGGAACTGATTCCTGTAAGTTGTCTGTCTGACCTCTACATGTGTGCATAAGTGTGTGCATGGGCACACGTGCTCGTACACAAACACATTAAATAAATACAATGTTATATTTATGGAAAACATCATCGTCCCCTGAGAGAAACATGGCTATGGGACAGGGAGGTGCTCTAAGGCCTACAAGGAGTGACCTATACCGCTGCAGCGACTGGACTTACTGTCAGGTCCCCTTGAATACAGGCCAGCTTGAGCACTGGGAACCCTCAGTGAAGGTGATAGGAAAATACCCTTCGCCTCCACACTGGGCCTTGGCAGGATTTCTACTCATCATGGAAATTAGTGGGCCCTTGGGCATCAAGAAGAGAGGTGTGTATACAATAGCCTGTATATAAGGCATAGGAAGTAGAGATTGTATATCAGAACTGTGTATTATTTAGCACCAGTAAATGAATTTCAGTAGGAGACCCTTAGGGTGAAATCTTAGTTCACTATAAAATTAAATCATGTAGAACAGTCCCCTCTCCAGGGCCCTGGAAGAAATGAGGTGTGACACTAAGTACAAATTGGTAATCTAATACTGGGGGCATGCTAGGTAAAGGAGCTACCAGGGCAAACTGGGGGAAGCCTTGAGAAATTGTCACTAGGAAATGAGTTTTTGAGCCAATCTTAAAATCTAAAATGTGAGGTCAAAAACAGTACTCTTCCAAACAAAAGACAGGCCAATGGTCAGCGGACACCAGAAGTCCTGGTGAAAGGTTAAGAGGTGGTAGTAAGGGCTTCTCTATTATCCAGGCTAAGGAGGGAACACTGGCTGCAGAGCGCCCCTTGCTGCTGCCCTCAGACAAGCATGGGAGTCGGAGGGGTCGAGTCAAGGGGTCACTGTGTGGAAGGTGCAGGGCAGGGTAGAGATGGGGCAGGGAGTGAGGAAGACGAGGAAGGAGACCCTCTGTCCCCCAGTACAAAGCACAATACTGTTTCCATCGGCAATTCCTTTGCCCCCAAGTCTCACTGACCCAATTTACATAAACATGAGAACAAAGAAGATCCTTGCTCAACACATCGTTAGCCTTAGCTTTAGAATGTGCAAAGAATTCTGGCTAATCCAGTGAGCAAGCCTGGGAACCTGGCCCTCAATCAGTGAAGCAACCCAGGGTGTCAAGAGTTCAGTCAGACCGAGTCACATTCCCCCTCCTTGGGAAACTCCCAAGTTTGTTGCAATATCATCAATCTCTTCTGTATCTTTAAGTTTGTCTTTTCTGAGTAGGTTCCAGACATGATCTCATCCAGTCACCGTATCTCCTGAATAACAATGATAAGGATTTACATTTGTTCTGTGTGCTAAGTGTATGAAAGTGCTAATAAGTGTATTTTCCTACTTAATGCCTATTTCAAATAAAATGGAAGAGACAGTATTCCCACTTTGTAGATGCAGAAACTGAGGCTTTCTAAGGTTACTGGTGGAGCAGCACTGAGTCTCCTACCCACATGCCCCAATCTCTGTATCCATCTACGGAAGCTTAGTCCCCATATAGGGAAGAAATCAGGAAGAACCAGTAACTGGTATTTTGTAGATGGGGAGACCATGGTACTCACTGTTCAAATGGCTTTCACGGAAGAGACAGAGCAAAGAAAAGGAGAACCTAGAAAACTGTCCTGTGTTCAAGTCACCTGGTATCACACATCTGGTGTCATCCCCTGAAGCCATGATACGATACAATTTTTTGAGCACATCCCAAACTTTAATTCTTTCTAATCTCATAGACTTGCAGAATTCTCACCGGAGTGAAAGCTACAGCAGATGGACCAGACAGATCCCAGGCGTGACACACAGTTTGATTGGACTGGAAAGCATCTAGCTGATTAGAAGGCAGACTTCTGGGACCACCTGTGAGGATGTTTCCAGACAGGATTCCTTAAGGAGGGAAGAAAGGCCCTAAGTGGGCATCATTACCCCACTGCCTGCAGCATGGGATGCAATGGAAAGGGGTGGGAGAAAGTCCTTGTGTGCAGAAGCTCTCGCTCTCTGTGTAACTCGGATGGCCATCTTACCCCACATCTCATGATGCTCTGTTTCACAATGCAGAAACAGCTGGGCTCGGACACTGCAGGCTAAAATAAACGTTCTTGCTCTAATTTTTTCTGTCAGGTACTTTCTACCGGCAACACAAAAGTCTGACTGATCCAAAGTCTCGATCTGAATAACCCTTTCTTCTTTAGCTATAGCTTTTTAAGCAAATGAGAATGACCCAAACACATAATTTTAGGCAGAGTTCAAGCCTCATGGAGAAGAAATGAAAATGGAGCGGGCCCATCACATGGTTTGGAGTTCTCGTTTTAGACTTTCGCACTGCCTCCTCCCTGGATGATATTTTCAAGTTCTAGGCATATGATGGACTGAAGTCCACCAGAGCTATTTCAGTCTGAATTTGGCATTATTGAGTCTAAGATATATGGTACAAAATAGAACACAACGTGAAACACCATGGAGTTATGTAACTAGAGCTGAGGCTACCCAAATTTTGTGCTGTTAGCTCCTAGATTGTGGAAGGACAGCTGTCTATCAATCTCTACATAAACTCCACAGGCAAGGTGTTAGCCTAGCTTTTGCTTTGAGCATCCCAGGGCAAATATAGGCATAGATCCTGATGAGGCTAGCATGTCCCCCCAGCTACCCATGGGAGGCTGTTAAAACCCAGACCCCTTTATCTAAACCTGGCTTCCAGGTGGAAGAGCTCAAATTTGTTCCTGTCAGAACTTGGCAGTGGGTTTTTGAAAATTATTCCAAACAAATGGCTTATGAAAATGCTTCTAGTTGCTCACTGGCAGAGAAAGAAGGTACAGATCTGCCTGGTGGGTTGTTCTGCTTGGTGATGCAGTTTGGGGTTTGCATAACACTGCCAGGAGCCCCTTCATTTAGGGTCTTTTGCACTGCTTTTTGATTCTCATTGCCTGCACCAGGTTCCCCACTCACCCCAAGTTCTCAAATACCCTTTCCTTTAAGAATAGACACTCCAGATTTACTCCTGTTGCCTTGAGTGTCACACCAAGGAGGGACTTGCCTCATGGAGGTCTCAGGGTTGTGGAAGACACTGCCCACCTGAATGAAACCACACTTCAGACAGAAGAGGCATGAAGGTAAAGAGAAGGGGAGGAGACAGAGAGAAAGCAATGGAGAGAAGCAGGGAGAGGAGGAGGAAGACAACGGCAATGACTAGGAGGAAGAAAGGGGCTAGAGACCTCATTGCTTACAGCGCACCCCCCTTCTCCACTGCAAGTGGCATGACTCCCCAGCCAGGTTTACAGGCTCACAGTCTTCACAGACCTCTAATGTGCATGCCTGCAGAGAGGAACATGGAAGGTCTTGGGGGATTCTCTGATGTTTTCCCTTGAGAAAGGACTTGTTTGTGTTTTTTTTTTTTTATAAGACAGGGTCCCATGTAGCCCAGGCTATCCTCAAACTTAATATATAACAGAGCCACCCGCCCCCCAAGTACTGAGATCACAGGTACGTATTACCATGTCTGGCTTGGGGGAAAAGATTCTCCATGATAAGCTCAAAACAGGTCCTCTATTTCCAATGTTTATTTTGCTTCTGTTTGTAGCTTTATAATTATAACTGGCTTTAATAACCTATTAAGCTACTAGAAGTTAGAAAATAATAAAAAGTCTTTATATTAAAGACTTTGTCAACAAAGAAAAAATATCATATATTCATTACCATGGTGATTTCATTAGAAAAGCTAGCCAGGAAATATACCCATAACACAAAATGAGAAATATCTGGGTGAATAAACACCAAGTATTAGCAACTATGAGACAGTCAGACAACTGGGTGGGTAGACTGTTTTTGTTCCTTTTTGCTTGTCTGAATTTTCTATATTGAAAACATGTAGCTTCATAATTAAAAATAAGAGATAAACAAAAATAACATAGAAACTTCCTTTAGAAAAACAAACAAAAGTAGGGTTGAGTCAGCCTGACTGTTTCCTCCAAATGGATGCATGCTGGAAGCGTGGGTTCTGAGACACCCTGCTGGGCTCAGATCCTGCTTCCTTCACTAAGCCCAACCGCCTAAGCTGGGAAAATATTAACACTAACTCTGCTTCAAGGATCAGATGAAAGATTTCCTCGTTAAAGTATGCTTCAATAATTGGCAGTTCTCACTTATTCTTGCATGCTTCTTATCACAGAGCAGGTTCCAAGTCTCTTAAGTTTGGAAAATGGCTTTGCTGTGGCGTCTGTGTATACTTCCCCACATGCAAGCTCACCTCTAGCTTCCGCTCAGCCTTTGATTTTTATTACATTACAAACGAGGCACGACACACTTTAAAAATCTCTATCCACTAGGAGGAAACAAAATTAAAAAAATCGACTAAACTGGAAAATTTAAAAGAAACAGGTGAATTCTTAGATATACATGACCTACCAAAATTAAATCAAGATGAAGTAAATAATTTAAATAGATCCATAACAACCATGGATAGAAGCAGGAATTAAAAATCTCTTAACTAAATGACGTCTAGGGCCATATTAATGTAGCACAGAATTCTACAGGGCATTCAAAAAAGAACTAACACAATACTCCTCAAATTATTTGTAAAATAGAAAAGAAACACTACCATGATGGTTTGAATGAGAATGGCTCCTATAGGCTAATATATTTAAATGTTTGGATCCCAGTAGGTACACTGTTTAAAGGAGTAAGAGATGGGGCCTTGGAGGAGGTGTGTTGCTGCTGGAGGAGGCATGTCACTATGGGTGGGCTTTGAGGTTTCAAAAGCCCATGCTAGACCCAGACTCTTTTCTTCCCTGACTCTGGCTTGTGGACCAGCTGTTAGCTCCCAGTTACTGCTCTAGCACCATGCATGCCTGCCTGCTGCCATGCTCACTGCCGTGACGATCATGGACTCACCCACTGAAACTATAAGTAAGCCCCCTAATTTAAATGTTTTCTTTTATAAGCTGCCTTGGTTATGGTGTCCCTTCACAGCAATACAAAAGTAATTTAGACAGCTACTATTTAAAAAAAAATGAGGTCAATCATACCCTGATACCCAAATTAGAAAAAGACCCAAGAAATAAAGAAAATAATAACAAAATCTCTCTGAGAAACATAGATGCAAAATTTCAATAAAAGTCTTACAAGCCAAATTCAAGAGCACATTCAAAGATTATCTACCATGATCAAGTTGACTTCATCCCAGAGGTACAGAGATGGTTCAACATAAATGTCAGTGACCATGTAAGTAGACTCAAGGACAGAAACCACATGATCGGAAGAAGAAAAGACAATTTACAAAATCCAACATCTTTCTTGATAAAAGTCCTAGAGAATCCAATGATACAAAAACATATCACAACATAATAAAGGCAACACACAAGTCTACAGTGAATATAATGCTAAAGAGAGGTAAACAATAAGTGTTCCCACTAAAATCAGGAACAAGACAATGATGTTCACTCTTTCCACTCACATTCAATATAGTGCTTGAAGTCTTAGCTAGAACAATAAGACAAGTGAAGGAGATTAAGGGGACAAAAATGGGGCAAAAGTATCTTTATAAAGATACTTATAAAGATATAAAAGTATCTTTATAAGAAGTAAAAGTATCTTCTTTTTTGTAGTTAATCTGGTTCTACACAGGAAAGACCAGAAAGACTCTATCAGAAAAGTTTCTACAGCTGATAAATATATTCAACAAAGTATTAGGATACAAAATTAGCACACAAAAAACAATAGTTTCCCATATATACAAATGACAAAACAGAAAGAAAGAAATCAGGGAAACAAATCCATTTACAATAGCCTCAATAATATCTTGGAACAAATGTAGCTAAGGAAGTGATGACTTTTATAATAAAAACCTGAAGACATTGAAGAAGATAACAGAAGCAGCTTCATCCCTAATGGTAGTTCTCATAGTGCTGTAAGGTGATAGGCACACTACTGAAGATGAAAAATAAACAGCAATCTTACCCAGCTGGGAGCACTGTAAGCTACAATAATGACTGTCCAAGCAAGATGTGCTGCCAGTGCAATAGTGGCCCAGATGTAATGGGAGTAACCAACCACTCACACCTGGCGCTGTGAACAGGGCCAAGAAGCTGCAGCTAGATAGCTCGCCATGTACTACAGAAGGACCTACTATTATTATTCTGCTAAATGGATATAGTACTAAAACAACTCCTAATGGCTTATTGCTATCGCTATAAAGCAGTGCATCTCCTAACTCTCATCCGAGAGACTTCTTGCAGTAGATGACAGTTAATACAGTGACTCACAGTTGGTCAATGTGCAAAGAGTAAGAGACTACAGAGTGTTCCTTCTAAATGGGACATCTATACTGCACCCACCTCCCAGGCTCAGGGGGATCTTCTCAAAGACTATGAGAGCCAGGGGTAATAGACGACAAAAAGGAAACAGCAGCATTTTCCAGACCCAACAGGGAAGTTGCATATATGAACTAAAAGTAATTGTGACAGCAAGCTCAAGAGAGCCTTGCATAAGCTCAAAGCAGACGAGACTTTATCATGGAGACAGAGGGGTAAGTGGGCATGAAGCCCTACCCAAAGCTGAGAAAACATCGGCATTTGCTAGCTGCTGGAAGAAGGAGGGTATGTTTTCTCTAAGGGTGTGATCCCTGTTAGGCTGACCGCTTCAAGGCAGGCCACACACCTAAGAATATTTAGGAACACAAATTGACCTCTATGGGTTTATAGTTTTGTTTTTGTTTTGTTTTAAGAGAGAGAACATGAAGTTGGGTGAGGAGGGTAGTGGGACCCAGGAGGAGTTAGGGGATGAATATGATCAAAATATGTTTTTTTTTAAATTCTCAAAGAAAAAGTATGATTTAAAATTACAACAGTGTTCAACACATAAAAAGTACTCAGGAGAGGGTTATTACTGTTAATGTTTTTTGTTTTTGTTTTTGGTCATCTTAACAAGAAGAGAAAAACTGGCAAGCATCAAACACGACACATTGGATATGATGAGCTGCTCTGATTCAAAATTAGGATACTGAATATAAAATCAGTATGTAACATTTACTTTTTGTTTCATTTTGGCCTTTAATATTGGTTTTAAAAGGCCAAACATGGAGGTACAATTCCTGTAATCTAAGTACTAGGGAGGTAGTAGAAAGAGGAACACTGTAAGTCCAAGATCAGCCTGGACCACACAGTGAAACCCTGAAAAAATATCAAGCTCCCCATATTTTAGCTAATAGAGGGAGGTGGCTAAAACTTCTTGGGGGGGAACACACAGAAACTGAGTAGGGTTGAGCAAATGGGTTTAGTAAGAATCGTCAGTTTCTTATTAGGAGTGGTTTATTTTAAGTTAAAAAAGTTCAAAGAAATCATTATCTTTCAAAATTCAACCCAAATGACTAGTTTGTTTCGTTTTTCAAAGTGCCAAATTCTGTCTAGGTTAATGTTATCTTGCTGCAAACTCACTTATTCTATCAGCGTATGGTTCTAGGTCTAGGATCTGACAGCATCCATTTGATCTACCACTCTCCCATCTATCATCCTTAGAGATCACCTGGCCTGAAACCCACTCACCAAAGGGGATGCTGAATCTATACCATTCATTCATGTGATTTTTAAATAAATACCATTGCATGTTGGCTCGCTGTGTGATGGCTAGTAGAAAAAGACAGATTAGATAGACTTCCTGATCTGAGGAGGGGACAGGCTAGCGTAAAGCTAAGCAAGACTGCCACAGCAGGGCTATGACACAGGGTTAGTGTGAAGCTAACCAAGACTGCCACAGCAGAGATAACGATGTGAGGCTAAGAAAGGAGCTCCTGGTGTGAACCAAGTGAACTTTGGGGATTTTCTAGAATAAGGTATGGTCTATGATGAGTTTCAAGAATAAATAGGGGCTGTTTGAGTGACAGGGCGAGAAAGATTTCACAGACAGCGATGAGGCTCTAAGGCATGGTGTGCTCAAGAAAACTCCAGGATAGCAGAAACACAGGGTCAGAAGGGGAGAACAGGGAATCATAAGGGGCAAGGTCAGACGAAGCAGTGGGAGACTGATTGGTTGATAAGGTTTTAACATTTTTTAAGATTTATTTTATTTTATGTGTATGAATGTTTTGTCTGTATGTATTCCACACGTGTGCCTGGTGCCCACGGGAGTCAGAAGAGGGATTCAGATCACCTAGAACTGCAGTTTTGAATGATTGGGAACCAGCAGGTGGATGTTAGTAATCAAACCCCAGGGTCTTCTACATGAGTAAGATCCCTGGTTGATAGGTTGATGGAAAACCATCTATAGCCTCTGTGGTAGTTTGAATAAGTATAGCTCCATAGACTCGTGTGTTTTAATTGGCCCATAGGAAGTGACAGTATTAAGAGGCATGGCCTTGTTGGTAGGTGTGGCCTTGTTGGAGCAGGTGTTGCCTTGTTGGACTAGGTGTGGCCTTGTTGGAGGAAACGTGTCACTGTGGAGGAGGGCTTTGGGGTCTCATACATGCTCAAGCCACGCCTTGTGTGACAGTTCACTTCTTGTTGCCTGCGGATCAAAATTAGACCTCTTGGCTCCTTCTCCAGCACAATTTCTGCTTGCACACTGGCATTTCCTGCCATGATGATAATGGACTAAACCTCTGAAACTGTAAGCCAGTACCAATGAAATGTTTTCCTTTATAAGATTTGCCATGATCATGGTGTCTTTTCATAGCAATAGAATCCCAAACTAAGACAGCCTCCAAAGCTTATGGACTAAGAAGAGCATGATGAGCTGTATAGTTCTAGAAATCAGTTTGTATCGGTGTGGGCATGAACGTAAGGTGAGTGTGACCGTAAAGCAAAGCGGAGCTGTGGCAGTGATCTCAGCAGGCAAAGAGACTCTTATCTAAAGCAGTGCAATGTGGATGGAAGAAAGGGACTTACTGAAGAAGTGGAGTCATTGAGCAAACTGGGAGCATGGGGACCATGGGAGAGGGTAGAAGGAGAGGAGAGAGGAAGAGAGGGGAGCGGAGAAAAATATATAGCTCAATAAAAACAATTAAAAAAAGAAAAAAGAGGTGGAGTCATTAAGCCTTTGCAGTGACCTCAGTGAGAGTGGAGAGCAAGGAGAGTCAAGGATGAGTCCTAGGTTTTAGATTGACTAACTGTGCAGCTGGTGCCCTCCACTACTATGGTAATACAAGAAGAAGCAGATGCCTGGGAAGGGTGAAATGGAGATGATGAAACTCGTGAGTTTCTCTTTGAGATATTGAAACAGGGGTGTCTAGAAAACCAATGAGTTTATGCATATGGGTCTCAGGGCGAGATCAGGGATGGAAGAAGGATTTGGGAGCCAACAGAAGATGAACCTAGGAAAGACTATAAAGCATTCAGGCATGTGCATGAAGAGAAGGTCTGAGGAGTTGATGCTGCAGGGAAGAATGTAAGTACCATGTGGAAGGACAAAAGAGCAGGAGCCCACCATCCGAGGCTGGGGGAAGAGAACTTGGAAAGGAGGTAGTAGCTCAACGGGATCAAATACTAAGAAAGAAAATTTAGGATCTGTATAGTATCTTTCAGATTAAGTAATAAAAATGGTCTGTTGGAGACTTTGGCAACCATCATAGAAGTGGGATGTGTAGAAGACATTTACCTCGTGATGGCCAGGGACCAGAATAACAGAAACAGGAAGGACCCATGGACAAAACAGTCCCCAAGTAACTGCCCCCAGTGACCTACTTCCTCCAGCTAGGTCCTACCTCCCAAAGTTTTCAAAACTTCCCCAAATGGCACTACCACCTCATGACCTAGACTTAATAAGAATACATGAGACCCAAGGGGGGCATTTCACATTCAAACTATAACAAAATCATTTACTCAAACTGGATGTATCCAAATTACTTTAACTTCTCATTCCTGGCAGCCTTCCAAAAACTGCAGTATGTTTTGTCAGTATCTTTTAAAAGTGTAATTTTCAGAATTAGGTACACTATATGTGATCTAAACAGACAGATTTTAGAAAAAAATCTTATTTCTGATGTAAAGATTCTATTTTAGTTTATAATATCTTTCAAAAGCCTTTACCATGCTTCGGTGTGCCAAGAATCATTTACACCCTTGTCCCTTAAAGACCAAGTTTCTTGGGAGTTGAAACAGCATGTTTGAGGTTTTTAAGAAATACACAATTATTACTTTCTACTGTGTAGAATCTTTTTCTCTTAACAATTTAATTGTGTGTGTGTACATGCGTGTGTGTGTGTGTAAGATAAAGCTGCATCACAAACTTTCCAGGAAAAGCTAGATTAAAACTCCCATCACCACCATAGTTTCCTCCTGAACTAGAACTCCATGAGAATAACATTCTCAGTGCCTTCATGTTGATGCAGACATGCCTTGTGTGTGTGTACTTCTTGTGTTTTCACATCATTTCTTCATATTTCTTACTACTCTCAGACTGTAGACTTTATG
Source organism: Bramus lutescens (assembly GCA_001685075.1). Classification (NCBI taxonomy): domain Eukaryota; kingdom Metazoa; phylum Chordata; class Mammalia; order Rodentia; family Cricetidae; genus Bramus; species Bramus lutescens. The sequence goes on along the minus strand of LOEQ01004136.1, from coordinate 104,395 downwards.
AAGACATGGAATGCACAGAACCCCCTGATATATTCCCTCTCCTACTGGAACAAATTCTTTCAACCAAGACTCCTCTTCTCGAGCCACTTTTCTAGCTAAAGGCTGATCCACTGAGGCCACAGGGAAATTTGATACATTCATCTTCTTGGGTCAAATGATTAAGTGTGCTACTTGCTGCATATGCCATAGGTTAGTTTTTAGAAAAAGGATACTAGTGCAGTTTGAGGTTTTGTTTGCTGGGGCTTTCTTAGATTTTTAGCCCAAGATGATCTTCACAGTGCTTCTCTCTATACTACCTGTGGAGCCTGAGGCATTTCTGGTACTGGTTTGACTGGGGTTATTTTCCCAGTAAATGAATTTCCTTCCAATTCATTTAAATCCACAGAGCAGCACAGAGCAGCAGGGTTCTCTTACAATTGGTATCCTTTCCATTCTCCGCAGCACGGGCTCAACTCCTTGCCAGGAGCCCATCATGCTCACTCAGTAGACACGGTCCAGAAAACTTCAGAAACACACTTCACACAGACAGCCATTTGTTTCCCAAAGCTTCTCTTCTTTGCCAGTCACTACATCACATGGAAAGAGAGCTAAAAACACCACCTGTTCCTGGGAGTCTTTCAGCGTGTTAAAGTCATTAGGAACACAGCCCCAATGTCTCCCGAATGTGCAAGAAGTAGAAACAGAGGGAGATAATCCACAGGTTTGATAAGAGACATAATATCTTCCATAGTGGCTCCTAGCCCAATTATTGACATCAGAGATAAACAAAATGACCTTCAGGCCTCTGGGTTGGGTATTATCCACACATAAAACGTCCCCTGCCCCCAGAAAGTGGTCACAAGATCCTTTCTCCATCAGTTCAAGCTTGTAACTTCTCCCTGGGGTCCACAGAGGCAAGGCAATGTCCTGAATCCAACCGAAATGTCACAGAAAATCCAAAGGGCAAGGCTGCCCTTCATCTCTCGGCTGCTTCACATCCTTACACTTGCCAACTTCACGACATTAAATTTTATACATATGCTTGGCTTTTTCCTTCAGAATTTTTTCATCTGTCTAAAAACCTTTCGTCCTTGCAAGGAAGCTGGAGTGTGAAAAGGCACCTATTTAGGCTCTCCCACCTTTGCCATCTGCTGTCGTCTGCAGCTGCTATAAATGGTCATCATCTTGGCCCGAAGAAGGAAGCAACTGATTTCAAAGGTCACCACGCCACCCTCGGCAGCCATGTTTACTGGATCACCAGATGAAGCAATGCTATTCTTAGCTTTCACCCAAAATTCTCTTTAAAAACTCCAAAGGGGTGAAGAAATTTTCCTCTCTTAAGATGAAACTTCTGAGAGAGCTAATTATGCTTACTGTGTTTCTATAATCTATTTGATTATAGAAACATATGTCTCAGTGCCCAGCACTGAGACTTCATGGGGCATGGACATTAATGATGGCTAGTGGCCACTTTCAGGGCACAGGCTTTTAATTCCTATGCATGACCCTGGCTTATTTGCTTTTAGCACTGCAGGTTCATTGATGACATTGAATATCCAGATTAAATATCAGAGTATTAAGGATACTCTGATCCACTAGAGTCCTATTTCCACACATTTTATTTTGGTTTCAAATGCAGAATGTATTTTTAAACATATTCTATTCACGTTTGAAAGAAAAACAGGTCATCATACAGCAAAACAACTAAGTGGAGATTTATTGACTGAATTACTTCATTGTGTCCATGTTTTATTATTTCTTTAAGTTGTCTATTCTTTCAAACTAGTGCACTAATGCTACTTAAATGTGCTTAGTGGCTCAAATGGGATTTGGCATATTGAGACCTTAGGTAATGTAAATTCAAAGGTAAATGCTTCTAATTTGGAACTACCTAGGCTTATAGAGAATCCGGCCTTTCAGATAATGAGACCATAATGCAGACCACTCACCGGGCAGCATAGCTGCTCTCTAAACCATGGGCATCTGAGTGCTTTCCCACCACATAGCAGCATCTCAGGTCAATACAACAGTGCTATATTCCAATACATCACCTGGAAAGACAAGGGCACATCTATCCCCCACAATCATGCTAGTAAGGGCAACAACTCTAACTTGCTGATTATCCCAGGGCAAATGTACCCCAAGACTACAAATTCCTCTTAAAATCTGCTTTATTCTATGGCTGTGTCATTTGGTGAGTTAACCGACAACTTAAATTGACTTGGTTGGTTTTTGTTTTTCAGGATCAGGGGATACTTCTACCAGTATCATGGTGTGACATCTTCTGTAGGAGCAAAGCAAGTCAAGTGATGCTAATTCAGAAAGTCTGGGGACACAGATTCCCTGGAGAATCCCTGTCAGGGCCTCAGGACCTGCACTTTGAGTGCCCCTGCCCCTACCCATCCTGCAGATTCTAGGGACTGCTGCCTTTCCCCTGTGTAGCTTGTTCCAACAGCGCCATCTGCAGGATGGCTGGATACTCAAATATTTTATCTCCAAATAAATGGTAGATAATGGATCGCTACACCGATTCTTCATAGAATTTACGACCGTTTGAGCCATTGCCTTAAGTGTCTTTACCTCAGGGTGACCAGTCATAGGTACCTCCACCATCCTAGAGTGATGATGCATTTGCCCAGGGATTTTACTGCCCTTCAAGCTCTCCTCAGGGTTAATCATTTCCTTTGCTTGAGCACTGGCTCTTCCCTTCAGAAAACCAAATTTCTGGGAACCACAATAGACGTAGTAGCTCTCTCCCTGACCCAGCTTAAAACCTAGCACAGAGAATGAGTGCTTAGAACTTCGTCCTCATGATGATCTTACATCAAAACCTCCTAAGATGATGAGGCTCAAAGAGCCCTCTAGGGCACCACTGATAAGTGACCTTCAGTTTGCTAGTTTACAACATTAAGTGTGGACACATGACCAACTGGACACATGACCAACTGTATTCTTCCTGACCATTCTTCCCATAGCAACACCAAACGACACAGAGCAAGGGCTATGGCTTTCTGTCATGGTGACTATCACTGTCCAAGAATTTTCTGTGCTGGCACACACCTATAATCCCAGCATTCAGAAGGCATCAAGCAGGAGGACAAGTTTGAGGCTAGCCTAATCTACTAGTGAGTTCCAGACCAGCTTTGGCTATATAAGAGAGATTCTATCTAAAAAATAAAGTTACACATTTTGTTTATATCACTTCCTTCCAATAGTCCTCACCTGAGACCAGAAGCAAAAGAAAAACAATCCTTTCTCAAGGGATGGCTCTGTTTTATCTCCAGTAATCACGTCCCACAGAGAAAAGCCCATCTCAGGCACATGGCTACTGATAGTCAGTTCATTTGCTTTTATTGTGGTCTGATTTTCTTATAAAGACTGTACATTCAAGGTTGCTAAAAAGCTCAAATAGTTCAGAGTGAGGACAGGACAAAGAGAGAGGTCTCATTAATTTTCAAACTACAACCTCCACCTTTGCTGGCCCACTCACCAAACCTCATGACCCCCTTGCTTGGGCTCTTCCCTTTTAGCCCACCTTGCTCTTCTTTAAAGAGGACACATCCTGAGCCTTTTGGAAGTCACAATGCCCTTCTGTTTGAAAAAGGATAGGATCCAATCAGAAAGCCCATGTAGGGAAATATGACTTTATTGGAAGGGTCAGAGAAAAGCTGCAATGGCTGCAAAACAGAAGGGTACAGCTGCTTCCCCACCCCCTCATTCTTTCTTTGGGCCACGCATACTGTATATGCCAATGGCAAGGTGATGCGGCCACATTAAAGAACTTTCTGAGCCTCCATGTTGTCTTCTATAACACAAAGCTGAAATATCTATCCATAACTCAAAAATGTGTCCATTCTCCCTGCAGTATGAGTTTAAGTTAGTGTGCCTCTTTTGATAACTGAAAAGCACTGTTCCAGATGTAAGGAGTCTCAGGCATTGGTGGAAGAGTCAAAAGAAATGGGGTCATGGTGGACACAGACTTATTTGAATATAACAACACACAAAAGCCAATAGGCCTCTCGAGGCCTACAAACCAAGATTGGAGATGCTCTTGAGTCTGTAGCCTATTACAGACAATGAGACAGCACTGAGGAAAGTTGAGCTATGCCTTTTGTGACATCCTCCCAGAAAAAGGAGGGTCTGTAATATATAGCACAGCTCAGAGAAGAGGATCAGCCAAATTATGGGATGCCTCTACTCTGAAGAGACCACCAGGTACAACAGCTCTGCTCTCTGTGGAAGGATGCACACAGGCTCGCCTATCTCTTGTGTCCTAGTAGACTAGAGAGATAACCAGAGCATCTGGATCATAGCTCTATCTTGTCCATCACAGCCCACACAGCACCTGTGTCCACACAACATCGATCAATCACAGCTAGTCCTGCAGAGTGTCTTCATATGACTGTGGGGCTTTAAAAAAGTGTGGTAAGCCATGGGGGAGTGGCTCATGAGCCTTCGTCTCTAGCAGAGGAGCTACTGGCAGTCCATGGTGTCTGGGGAAAAGAGTCAAGTTTTCTTTAAAGGTGTGGCCTTGTAGGCAGGCCATGTTCCAGTGGATGTCCCCATACCCACGTGTATATATATGGGCAGCACAAAATGAACTCAATAAGCTTTTATCTTTGTTTGAAGAAATGACACGGAGCTGGGAGTCAGTGGAGGGGTAGAGAGTGGGCCTGGGAGGAGGGTGGTGAGTATGACCAAAATACAGCGTGTGTATAAAATTTTCAAAAACCGAAATATTATATTTAAAATTGTAGCAAAACATGCACAAACCTGAAACCATATTTACAATTTTAAGTGTAAAGTTCTGTGCAACCATCCCAATCACATATCTTAGGAAGCCATCTTGCAAAACCCAAACTTTGTGGCACAGCAATATCCTCCCCGATAACCACCATTCTCTATCTCTGTGAACGTGGCTACACCAGGCTCCCTACATAAGAGTGGAACCCTATAATATGTGTCCTACTGTGACTTGTCTCCTTCTCTTAGTGTAAGACTTCAAGTTTCATCAATACTCTGTCACCTGCTAGCATTTCCTCCTCTTTGAAGCTGAATAATTTATTGTATGTATGCATCACATGTGTTCATTTGTTCATCCTCTGATGAATGTGATTATGTACCACTCCCACCTTTGGGCTATTGGGAATAATGGTTCTGGAAATATGGGGGTACAAATACCCCTATTTCACTCCTCTTAGTAATATACCAAATGGAATTGCTGGATCTTACTGTAATTCTACTTTCTCCCCCCTCTTCTTCTTCTTCCTTTCTCCTATTCCTGAAGGTCCCCTAGAGACACAGTAATGCTCCATATCTCTTCTATCCTTAGCTATACCTCTTTTAGAGCCTGCAGGGGGCTGGTTGCCTTCCAAGATCAGGGCCCAGGCTCTGCACAATGCTCAGGGTAGCATCTACATTGCAGGCTACCTGCAGGTAGGCTCACAGCCAGTTCTAGCTAAAGCTGTGATGTGACAAGACATAGCTTTGTCACCCTCGCTACTTCAGTGCACTGACCCATATGTTCCATTTGGACACCCAGCCTAATCCTATCCTTAAGAGTTTTGTTTTCCACGGCAGCTGATCATACCTTTAACAAACAGCTGTGCAGCAATGCTTTATCCTGAAGATGAAGGCTTTCAGGATCTATGTGGAAACTATCCCAATAGACAAATATAACAGAGTCAGGTTAAGTTTTGGAGGTGGACAAATAACCAGCCATTCAAACCATGTCCTTGCCGAGATTCGAAAACAGCACTCTTTTTGAATGCGTATCCTCAGCTAAAAGACTGAATACTGAGCAAATTTTAAACTAAAGATGGAAGTGACCATAGGCGCAGTCTCAGAGCTTATCTGCCCCATAGGCACAAGGCTGACAAGCAGGTCCCATCTCCTCCTTCAGGTCTTACATGGTGCGCAGCTCTGCAAGCAGGGTTGGGATAGTTTCAGCTCCCACTTATCAGGAGCGGCAGTCCAAAGCAGGGACCCTGGGCTGGTGATGGGACTGACTGACAGCATTACCCTCCTGCCAGCCAGCAGCACCTTGTGGATAAGACATTTGTTTTTAAAAATCATAGTGGTAGGAAGAGTTTCTAAGACCTTGAACTGGCCATTCACCTGGTGGTCTCCAAAAGAAGTCAAAGGCCTCCTCACATTAGTCAAGAAGACAGAACAGATATAGACTCTCAACCCAACGTGTTTCTATTTGACATACATACAACACGCACTCACGCTTATGCATGGTCGTGCATGCGAGTGCGCGCGCACACACACATACACACACACGTGCACGCGCATGCAGAGTATATTACCTGAGCCACTTCTTCAAAGTCATCGTGCCTCTTCTGTAGTGCCCGTGCTCGATGCAAGGACTTCCCAACCCCAGTATGCTTGCTGAGAAAGGCCTCACCGTGGTTTTCAATCCAGTCCAGCACCTGGCCAGAGAAGGAAGACAGGAAACAATGATTTCTCAGAAGGAAAGACAGGTGGCCCTGCGAACAACTGCTTAAATCCTACTCACTTAGCCCCATGCCCGTAAGAACAGTAGTCCAGATAGAAATGCCTAACCTATTATGTGGTGATATTTTGTTTGTGTCATAGCAAATAAAGCTTGCCTGAAGATCAGAGTGCAGAGCTAATCCAATAGAGGCCAGGGAGTGGTGGCACACACCTTTAATCCCAGGACTCAGGAGATGGAGGCAGAGGAATCTGTTAGTTCAAGGACACTTTGGGCTATGTGAGATCGAATCTGTCTACAAGAGAAACAGAGCTCACATAAAGGTGATCCCAGCACTTGGGATCCCACACCTTTAATCCCAGCATGAAGGACGGGGAGACAGGAGTGATATGGCTGGGCAGAGAGAGGAATATGAGGTGGTAGGAGACATGAGCTCACTGCAGTCTGGAGATGCAATGTGAGTATGGAGTCTGAGGACTGGCAGAGACACAATCGCCCCTTCTGTCTGAGGATTTGGTAGAGGTTAACCGGCTGCTCTGCTTCTCTGATCTCTCGGCTTTCACCCCCTAATATCTGACTCTGGGTTTTTATTATCAATACCAATTAGAATTCATGCTACACCATTGTGAACACAAGTCATTGGCAACGAAATAGTCCTGCCCTAAACTAAATTCAGCTCAGTCATTTTGGTCTCTAGACTAGATTCCCATTCCTTTTTTGGTTTTAAAAGCCCTAACATAAAGCAAAGAAAAAACCAGTCTACAATCCATAACCCCAGAGAACCTAGACAACAAAGAGGACCCTAAAAGAGACTACATGGATCTAAATAGGAAGGAGAAAAAGATAAGATCTGTTGAGTAAATCGGGTGCATGGGGGTCATGGGAAAGGGTAGAAGGAGAGAGGGGAGGAAGGGGGGAAGTAGAGAAAAATGTATAACACAATAAAAACAATAAAAAAGAAAAAAGTCCTAGTCACTCCATTATTTTATTTATTCTTGTTTGTTGCTATTATTTTTATTATTTGATGCTGAGGACTGAATTCAGGGTTTCCTACATGCCAGTCCATTGTTTGAAATGAGCAATACAGGATACCAGACACGGGTGAACTTCTTCATGGCTTCTACCCCATCAAGTAAAGTCAGCCATACTGATAAGAAATGAGGTGACAGCAGTGAAGCAGGGCTAGGCTATTCACCCGTCACTCCATCATAAAGCAGCATAGCATAGCACCTTACACAGGCCCCTGCCTTTCTGGATGCTGGAGGCTCAGTCTTGCACCCCCAGCTGTTCAACACAGATGATTGCAAGGATAACACCTCCTCTGCCTTCCTGCCACCTCTCTCCAACCAACGAACCAACCAAACAAACAAACCGGTTAAGGTCTCTGCATCCGAAGGCCTAGAGTATTTATCTTGCTAGAATGCAGTAGAAACTCCATGTTCTCACAGGCTTAGCAATTCAGCCTAAAGACGTTTTCCATAATGTTTAAGCCTGGAGTAACAGTAGCTACGGTAGCAGAGGGAGGAGAGAGATGCTAAGATGAGAGATGTTTTCCTAAAGGATACTTGGGAAGGTTCACAGAGGGACAAAGCTTTAAAAGAACATTTTCATCTCACAAATATGAATGTATCCCAGGGGACAAGGAGGCAGCTTATCATCTGGTCTCTGGGGAGTTGATGCTGGTTGCAGTTAAGTCAGGGTTATAGAGTACAGGCATGCTTGTGATGCCCGTCACTATACCACTGGGCCCATCTGCTCTTGTGGTACAGGCTTCTAACCAAGCACCCGATTAATAATGTAACAGCCTTCTCAGATGTTAAGAGGAAGTTTATGGAGAGTGATTCAGATAAAGTAGGTTTGTTTAGAGGTGCTTTTTTTTTTT
>LOEQ01004136.1:84885-96070 GCA_001685075.1 Bramus lutescens | reverse complement strand
AAAAAAAATATGGATTTCCCTGTGGCAAAGAGAAGCAGACTTAACTATTCCACAGGCTGCAGACATGTGAACTCTTCCTGTACAGAATTAAGCCCCCAGTGTCACTTATTTGGACACTGAGGTCAGTTAATGTCTGTAATATGCAAGTATGGGAGTCTTTGAAGTCTTCCCTATCACTTTCAGAAGCCCATACTAGGGTGGTGCTAGTGAGAGAAATGTATGGGAGTGCAGAATTAAGCCTAACAAAGTCCAAATATAAGCACAAAGAGTCCAGTAATTAATCATCCATTAGAATTTAGAAAAGAAAGCCTGCTTGTGACTGTTTAAGCATTAGGTATGTAGATTTTTATTTGATGTGTTTTATGTCTTTGTGTATATATGCCACGAGTGTGTGGGTGCCCCCAGAGGCCAGAAGAGGGCATCAGATCCTCTGAACTGGAGTTATAGGTGTCTGTGAACTGCCAGGTGTGGGTGCTAGGAACTGACCTTGGTGGGTCCTCTGCAAGAGCACCAAATGCTCTTCAAGGTGAGCCATCTCTCAGGCCCCAGGAATGATGACTTAGAAAATTTCAAGTGGCAGACTCTGGCTCTATACACACGTGTTTAGAGAGACCCTGGAGGTCCGTTTGTGGGAAGACAACTATGATCATGCTATATTCCTGCTTTTCAAACCCTGAATAGGCAAGCAAGGAAAGGAGCTCAGAGGCTCTGTCTTCAGGTCAAGGAAAGTGCTTCACTAGCCGGATTATCTCCACAGTCACTCCTAATTTTTGCTTTTTGTTTGTTTGTTTGTTTTGTTTTGTTTTGTTTTCTGCAGTTTTAAAAAAATCAGCCATTCTAAACCATACTGGTTGAAGAGGAATGCTTTCAACCCACTAGTTCACACAGAACTCCCTTTTTTCATTCCATGCAGGGCGGAGGGATGATCCTACAATTTCTAAGCCCCCCCTTTTTTTTAAAGAGCAATTTGTTTCATTTTAAAGTAATCCTGCTCTCCTTAAAGCAGTGATTCATTTTCAGTCGGGGACACTTAGTTTACTTAATTAGCTCTTCCTTTATTACTCAAAAAATCTATTTTATATTTGAGAGACTTTTATTCGGTTTAACGTAGCTTCAATTATTCTGTGATGTTATACTGAGAATACTCAGTACAGCTTCTGCTTGAGGTCTGAAGCTGTAGAGAAATATATGCAACCTAAATAAGCCTTCAAGGACTGTGTGGAAATCAATTCAGCAAATAAAAAAGTAAATAATTTAGCAAATTAATAAAATAACTATATATACTTACAGAAAAAGTACTTAAGGACATATGCATACAACCAATAGATAAAGTGCTATTGAAAGTGATAACTTCTGCTTGTTTTGTTTCTGATGGTTCAGCTGGAGCCTATACCCCCTGCCCCAATACCACATGTATAACACAAGCCCTCTTGATCCTGACCCATGACCTTCAGTGTAACAGCTCCCCAGGCAGACCTGCACAGCAGGGCAATGTGCTTCTCAGTAGACACTGGCAGTGTCAACAGGTACACCACACCCTGAAATTTGGCATGCAGCTCAGGAATTCAGACACCCTTGAGTTAAAAAAACTGAGTTGGTAAATGTGAGCCAGATCCCAGAATCTGAATATCAATTAATGAGAAGGAATCAGCTCTCTAGTTAAAAAACTCTAGATCCCATGAGTATAACTCAGCATCAAAAGCATCCCTTGTATGTATCCTCCTGTTTAGCTCCCTTTGTCTGTCTAGAAGATAATATTAAAAATACTCCATGATAAACTATAGTCAAGGTGGGTATAAGATGAGACCCATGCAGATGTGACGATGGCTTTTGAGTTGGTGTTTAAGTATTTCTGGCACCGGAGATGCTGTCTTGTTTTTTGTTTGTTTTTATCTAAAGAGTCCTTGAGTAGCAGAGAAGAATGGAACATGAATATTCACATATTCCTAGGTTTACTTATTAGTCTTACTGGGTCCTAGAAACAGGCACTAGAGCTACCCCATAGATATAGGTTAGAGACAGCCATGAGTGCTCGGTCCATGGGCTAACAAACACTAGTCACCAAATCACACAACTTCTTCATTTATTGTTGAGGTGCTTTCTAGGTGGAGTTGGGGAAAGTCTCTGAAGAAATGAGATTTTACTGTGGTTCGAGGGACACTATTATTTAACAAGGTTAGAAATGGAAAAGAAGCACACATGCATAGCTCCAGTAGGAAGGAAATAGGAAACATGCCCAGAGAAGTCTGAATGAAACTGCAATGCATTATGGTGTGCTGAATGGAAGGTTCTAGTAACCATTTTTGATAACCATCCAGTGAAAGGCCACAAAGGGGAGAGACACCATCAGATCCCCATGGAAAAGCTATTGCTTTGATTATGGAAAATCAACACGAAGGAAGCTTGAGAAGAGGTAGGAAAATAAGACAAAAGTTCAAATTCTGATGAGACCGATGGAGGCTTAGATTTGGAAAAAACTATGACCAGGACTGTGTGGCTGGATGTGGTGGTGACAGAGAAGAAAGCAGTAAGGTTGATCCCCAGGGGCACAGACTGCTGGGAACAGAGGGGGGGAAGTCATTGGACACAATCAAAGGAGCAAGGCAGGCTAGCTCTGAGACACTGACTTTCTAGAATCTCTCTCTGCACGCATGCTCTGGTATGTTCACAAATGACAGTGACTGTTGCCACCCTGAATTTGAGTGAAAAATATCCTCTAATGTCAACTGTTAATCTGATGTGGGCAAGCTGTGCCTCTGGTTTCAAAGATGTAATTTATATACTAAGGGTTAATTACATTATTAATGTATGGGGCGCCATTAAAAAATAAAAAGAGGGAACATTAAATCCATTTTGAAAACACAACCTCAGACTTAAGTGGAATTGATGCCTATGTTCTTGACTGTGGTGTAGCTTTGAGAGTCTCGTTAACCTGGCACATAAAGCCCAAACATCTGTGAAGACCCTGCTCACTCTCAACTGGCTAGTGAAATTCTGTCTTACCTCTCCAAACCCTGCTCTCTAGAGTTTCGTTCCTAGTGTTTACTTATCCAAGGTAAGTGGCTCTTGCCTTTCTATGACTTGGTGAGTTTTGCTGTTGTTGTTTATGAGACAGTGTCATGTTGCCAGACTGGCCTCAAACTCAAGATATACTTAAGGCTGTCCTTGAATTTTGGATTTTCTGCCCCATCTCCCACATCCTGGGATTATGGGCATGTACTACCATACATACCATTTGGTACTATCATACCAAATCCTTTGATTCTGTTTAGACCACAATTACTAATTGGAATGAAGTATAAGGCCATATAGGTGTGAAAATACCATCATGAAACCCATTATTCTATATGAGCAAAAATTAAAAAAAATACACATAGAAAAAAAAAACCTTCACAATTATAGCCCAAAGGCCTGTCTCTCCCATGGGACCACAACTTCCTCATAATTCCAGGATTCAGCCCAGACTAGCACGGAACACATTGTGGTTGCTTAGTATATACTCAAACTGATCCATCTCCTATAGACCTTTGGGAGTGGATGTAAACATCCTCCATATCCCTACTGTTCAAACTTGCCTCTTTGTGTTTCTTTGTCCCCTGTCACTGCCCCACCTGACAGGTAGTTCCTAGGAGAAGGAAAGAAATCTGAGGTTTTCACACTGAATCTGATCCTCCTCTTTCTCCATCACACAACACTCTTGTTTGCCCCTCTTGCTTAGGGGGTGGGTGATGAACATTTGTGGCCACAGGTTGCCACACACATCTTTAGCTGTGGCTTTTGCTCTCTCTATTGAGCCACTCCAAGCCTAATTTTGCTTAGTCACTAGAGTAGCCTGGACTCACCATGTCAACAACAAGACAGTCTAATAACAACTTGTAAAAACTCTTGCTCCGTTCTCCTGCCCTGGCATTTCAACCAGAAATAAGTGCTTGCCCAGAACAGCCTTTTCTAAGAGACATTCACATGCTGAACCAGATCTGGGAACCAATTATACATGGTTTCTTAATCACCCATTTCTTTCTGTCTAGTTGTGTTTATTCCATCTAACATACAATCAAGAGGAAATGTTCTTCAGGGCAGGAGGCAGCCTTCTAGTAGCCAAGGAGGAAGGAAATAACTTTTTGAAGGAAACTATTGATCATCACTGGGCAGTGGCCATGAACAAAACTGAACTAAAGACAGTATTCTTGGTGACAAGGGCTTTGTAGTCCTGTTCGACACACCTGGACCCTCTTCTAAAACCCATCCTTAAGTGTTTTTATTCAGCTCTTTATTCCTATGATCATTCACTATGGCTGTGCAACACACACAAGTCTGTTTAGTTTGAGCCCTTGTTTCATTTCCACCCACATGAACTCTGTGTGGGCAAGGGCTTTGTTTAGTTCATTGCTGTGTTTTCAAATGCTAAATAAATGAACAAGTGAACTAAAAGAAACATTATTTTACCACATCCTACATGGACAAAGGTAAAAATCCTCAAAGGAGATGGGTGCCTTTTGCAATCAAATATAGAATCAGAATCCCAACCCTGTGACCCCTTATCTGGCTTTCTCTGATAAATTACCTTATTCAAAATAGGCTGTTAAGTTTGCATACTCAATTGGTCCATGGTAAAATAAGGGCTTCTAGTATACCAAAGAATTCCTTCCTCCCAATTCTATGTGCCACTGCCCCAGCTCCCCACCCATCTACCCAGAAAGCCATCACTCTGAAGCGATTATGCACTGGCAGGCATCAGGAACATATTTTGTTGTTAAAGGCTCAAGTACACACAGTGTGCAAGAGTGCCTGGGAGAGCCCATCGGGTCACTATTCTTGTCTATTCACACAGCGCACTGTGCACTATTTCCAATGGAGAACAGTCAGGCTGAGACTGGAGAGTGGGCAGGAGTCACTTCAAGTGCTCAATTGCCAGTCACTCTCTTGGTTTTTTGTCCTCTGTTTGAACCAAGTATGATCAAAATAAATGTCAAACTGTGGCAGGAGAAGCCATCATTTTTTCTGGGTGGGCTGAGCTAAGGTTCGTTAGCAGTCACTCAATCTGTCCTGTCCTTCCCCTGAGAGCTGCAGTTCTTCCTACTGACAGGTCCATGCCAGGTAGAAGGCAGCCGAGAGCCCGAGGACCTCAAGTCTCAGTCTTCTTCAGTGGGGGCCTTGACATCCCAGACATCCAACATCCTATACCTCTTTCCCCAGGGAGAACTGAAGCTGGGGTACCTACAGCTTCTTTGAAAGACCCTCCTTGGTCTGGTGCCAGTTTATAGATTCCCCCTTCTTCCCAGTAAGGCTTGAAACTGATGTCAGAAGCTCTGGGATTCTTTTAAAATAGAGGCGCCACTCACCCCCAGATTCTGAATGAAAAAGTGTGGAATTATCTATTATCACCCACAGGGTGCCTGACAACCATCCTCACTCTGCTCAGCTGAGGTCAGTGCCAAGAACCCAAGGACCAAACTTTGAGAAACACAGTTCCATATGCACACCTGACAACTCCTTTGTGTGTATACACACACACACACACACACACACACACACACACAAACAGCACATTTTAGTAATTTTCACATAAATGCTTTCAGACCCACAGAGCCCAACTATCCTGGCTCACACTGGCCACATTCCATTACTGTGACTCCTCACTCTCCCCCTACTTCCTGCCTGCCTACACAGCCCACCTATCAGATTACCTAAATTCACTCTGACTTTGCTTCTCCTCTGCTCACAATCCTCCCATAATTCCCTGTGAGTAGCAGCAGGAGTCCTTTAGCCTGGTGCACAGTGCCCTAGAATTAGCATGTTAAGGCCTGTGGATGTGCTAAGCACGGGAGGTGACCCTGAAGAATGGCTTTCTCATTACTTACAAGCATAATTGAAAATATATTGAAGACAGTAAAGATGTTGTAAGCCCTGCATCAGGGAAGTCTAAAGGGTCAGCAACTTCCTCCAAAGAGACTTCTTCCTCTCACTATCTCCCATCCTCCAACCAACTTTTCCTGCACACAGTGGAAGTGCTGGGCCTTCCTTGCAAATCCTTATTTTGGGAGAATCACTCCAGTCAGAATAGAGTTTTCACTAACACACACACACACACACACACGCAAGCATGCGAGCGTGCACACACACATGCATGCAGATGCAAGCATGCATGTGTGCACACAATGAACACATATGCATGCATGCACATACAAGCGCATGAACATGCACACATATACACGCACATGCAAGCACACACGCATGCACACACACATGCATGTACACATGCACACACACAGAGTAAAGACACAGAAGAAGGCTGTGGTGGGGAGGGGAGAAGGGCAGTTTGGGTGTATGATGGAAAATAGGAATCCAGAAGGAAGAGGGTAGGAGAGAACCGTGAAATGCCCAGAAGAGGGATATGCCCATGCAAGCAGCCAGCCTCTAACCCACTGCCTCCTCCTATTGGGGAAAAGGACGGAGCATGTCTGCTAGGATGAGGACACACAGAGATGGAAATATCCCTATCTTTACTCCAATCAGAAAACGACTGCCCACCTTCCCTCCTGCCTCAGGTTCAGCGAAGCCTGCTGGTACTCTGGCTGGGTTTTCATTCTGCCTAAAAAATCATGTATTTTTTACCTGAAAATATCTTGATGAGTGGATTATCACCATTAAAAATTTAAGTGAGAAATAAACTGCTAGTTACTGCCACAGGCAAGTGGGTAGTATTCAAATATATGCTACAAAGGAAAGTCTCACCAAGGCTGAGTAGACATCACTGACTGAAAAATAGGAATTGGGAGTGGGTGTTTGGGGGTAATTTCTAGCATAGATAAATAGGTGTAGAGAGAGATTCTTAAATGACAGGACACAAGGAACAGGGTCAAGGCATGAGTTTGACTGTTTTTGTGGAACAGACAGTTTGAGGGTCAATCTGAGGCTGTCAGTAGCTGCACAACATCGGGGAAATCTCTTCCTGTGGAACCAAGTGCTCCACCAGGGCTGTTTGATCAGTGACACTCTAGCCCCTTGGCCTGGGCTGTGTCTCACTCCCACCCCCTGCAGCAGAGAGGCTAACAGCACGAGCCCTGATGTCAGGTTGACTTGGGTTTGAGGCTGGGCTCTGCCAGCAGGCCTTGGATCAGAAAGAAGTGAGTGTACTTGACCGTTCTATGTCGCAATCTCCTCCTCAGAAAGATGGGGACCAAACTACCACCGGCCTCATGGTGCTGGGAGATTAAATAGGACAAGGCAAGGGAAGGGGTTAGATGTCCAATCATACTTCCTCTTAGAGCTGGTGAACTCTGAGCTCTGAACAATGCAGCTTTTATAAACAGTTCAGTCTCAAGAGTTGGAACTAATCTTTCCTTTGATGTTTGAATTTCTTCCCAATGCTCTTATCATAAAGACAGTCCATTTCAAGTCCTGAAGATGGTTCCTCAGATGTGCATTCTGAGAGCTGACTGTGTGCACAATGTGTGTGAGCCTCTCATTCCTAGATGTCAATCTTTTCTTCTATAGGAAAAGTTAGTTTCCAGATCACCATGTTTTGGTCCCCCCTTTTGTTATTGCTGATCATTTTCAAGGCAACCTGGAATACTTGCTTTTTATTCAGGTTTTATTACATAATACTGTCAATTGGATTATTCAACAGCCAAACTGGTTTCATCTGATTAAAGAGCTACAGTCACTATAGTTGGTAAATGACTGGTTATCTGGAATTGAATACTCACAAATCTCTTTCAGGCATTTTTTTTCAAACAAAGTCAACAAAGTAAAATCTATAATTTTCCACATGAGGCACCAGGGAAATTAATGCAAGAAGATTCCCTCGCAGTTCAGGAAGTCTGGTTCTAATAGTATTTTTCAACAATTCCAAACATTGCCACCAAGCAAGCGAAATTTTGCTGCCACTCCCGTTAGCTCATAGGAGTGGACGCTTAATAACAATGTGATGCTCTTTTTAGGGGAGGCCATAGGAGCCTCAAAGATGCCATTGCCCCATTCATGACACCGTGAACAGACGCACCTTCTTCCAGCTGGTGGTAGGAATTTAGCCAGATTTCCTATTCTTGTTCTGCCTGCCTATGCACCAAGAAGCAGAACAACTCTCATCCCCACCAGAGGGAACTCTGCTGGACTCTACCAGGCCGTCATTCTTTTGCTGTCTGGCCTGAACACGTGCCACTAGTAAGTCCTAAGGGGCACACATCCTCTCTCCGGTGTAGGTGCTTCAAACTTCTAGCACAGAGACTTGCATACAGTAGACATTCCAAAAATGCTTTAGAGTATAAAGACACCTTTAGAAAGTTCAGAGAGTCACCATTCAAAACAAAAGCCTGGCGAGGAAGAAGGGGAGGCTGAGCAGGAAGACCTGCTGGGGTGTTCCCAAAACAGTTTCTCTGACCACGAAAACACACAAGCAATTTACTTCTCCCAGAAAGAATAAATGTCTAGTTACTCCTTGTTCCTTCCAGCCATATGAGGTCTATGTGGGCTTGGAACCGGCCCTTTGCATACATGGGAAGTCAGAGGAGTGTCAGGACCATAAAAGGCTCAGGGTAGAGAATGGGTGATGCTGTCACGGAGTGCTTTTATTGCTGTTGCCCAATATTGTTCTACACTAAACTGAAAAACAAAACCAGGACTGAAAAATATTCCATGCTAATTGCATAGCAGGTATCCTTCGCTTTCTTCAGTTTAATGAATCCAACCCCAGCTGTACCTTTAAGATGAATTTCCAGCATTCACCTAACCCAGCAGGGAGAAAGGAAGCTGAGAAGACACCTGTTGGGACCAGGAGAAGGGAGGCAGGCCAGTTCTGGAAGCAGGTGTTTTAAATAGAATCTCTTCCACTGACATCTTTGGATTATATATTTCCGTTTCACTCTTACTTCAAGCATTAAAGGACAAAATATTCCTACCTGAGCAAGATCTAACTCCAGAAATGTCAGTGGGGCAGATGGCAGAGGCTGGCTTGCTCTCCATCATCTCATTAAGGATTTCTAGCTCTTTCTTTTGTCTGTCTCTCCATTTTACACTTCATTTCTCCTTCCTCCCCAGCTACACCCATTATAATACCTTCCATGGTTAAGTCTGTTTCCCTCTCTTTGCTCACTGTCTATCTCTGTCTCTGCCTGGGATATGTGTCCTGTCTTCCCCTGTATAATGTGCATTTTTCTGTCTCCCCTAGTCTTATTTTATGACTTTCTGTGTCTCTCCTGAGGCTTTTCCTAGGGCACCTGGAATATGGATCACATGACCTACTTTCTGGTCCTGGCACTATTATTAAATGGCTGTGTGGTTACAACCAAGTCACTTCACATCTCTGGGACTCAATTCCCTCAACTGTACAGCAAGTTTTACTGGCTATGTTTCCCGGCATTGAGAGTTCTGAGATTTAGTCATGGAATGAAAAGGAATCTTTATCAGACAACCCACACAACAGACGCTGGGGAGTCCTCAACATCACAAGCACCAGGGGGCACCCGAGGACCAGGAGAGAGAATGTGACGGTTTGTGTTAAGCAGGCACTGTGTTTGCATTCTGTGTCATGAGGAAGGTACTATTGTTACTGGTCCTGATTTAGAGATGGGAGAAAAACAAAACCCCAGAAGCATCATGAGATACAGTAGCTTGTCTACGTCCTGCTGGTCACAGAGGCAAGACATGTTCAGAACAGGATTTGCTGACTCCTGAGCCTGCGCTGGTGTCTGCCAATTCTGCATTGCCCTGGCTGATGACAGCTGCACAGGAGCCTTCCACGCAGGCTACCAAGAAAACATCTCTGGATCCTAAATGTACTTAGGTATCTTGGGTCCAGACAATGGGTAGTGTCCAAAGAACTCTCTCTTCCTTTAAGACACTAATCCTGACTTCTCCCACTGTTGCCTGAACTGTTCCAGGAATACTCAATTACTCTACATGGTGCCATTCTCTGCTAGATCTGTTCTTTGTATTTTCTTGTATCATTCTAATTAACTGACCAGGTATCTCAGCAGTATTTAGTTCATTCTGGACCCATGAAAGAGACCTGAACTTCTTGAATAATCAGTGAGCAGCATGGGATGCATGAGCACTGAGATTGTATCCCCTGTGTCCTCAGCCTGGGCCAGGAACACCAAGAACCTCAAGATACTATATCACAGTTCTTGTAGGTTGGTTCCACATTCGCCAATAAAACTAGCACTGCATGGGTGAGGGAGAGCTTCTATTCACTGGACAGAAGCAGGTGGAGGGGGTTCTCTAAAATTCCTAGTCAATTCTTCAAGCATAAAGAGAACCCCAGTTTCATGTAGACACAGCTAAAAGCTATAAAGAAATCAGAAAGAAAGAAATCCTGATCTCTGCTCTTGAGAAGACTGGCACAAACAGGGCATACACGATTCTTAAATGATGGTGGGATTCAATGGTGAGCATGCTATCAAGATTTTATTTCCAGAGACTGGGCCTCAATGTAGCTCAAGCAGGCCTTGAACTCACCATGTAGCCCGAGATGACCTAAAATTCCACATCTTAAGTGCTAGAATTACAGGCACATACGTCCACACCAGACCGAAGCAAGGAAATAACTTGAGTAGTCTATGTCTCCAAACTAGGATGGCTTGGGGAGTCAACAGACCGAAGATGGCATCCATCACCCCAACCCTCAAGCATGTGAGTTCAGTTGCCTTTTGAAACACAGTCCAGATAGCTGCCAGGCACTAATGATCGAGTGGATGTCAGGTAAGCAATTGAGACACACCAATAGATTTCCTTCCCCACCTCCATGCATGTCTGTATGTACAGAGAATAAATGAGTGAGCCATTGATGAAGCAGGGGGATGGTGAGTGAAGAGCTACACTCTCAAGTCACACATACATACCCTGAAAAGGGCAGTGGAATTGACCATTCTGAGAATCCAGTGTTCAAGAAATATCTGAGCCCCTCTCACACCAAACCCCTGATCTTACATCTGCTTTTCTACTTTGCCAGCAATACAACAAACTGAGACACTTATTTTTAAGATATCATAGAATAGCCATATATGCATCCCATTACTTTTTCTTCCTTATAGTATAGATGCCATATGGGTACAAGAAGGTCTGATGACTACAGATCTGTGAGAATCCGAGTGTGACATGCTTCTCTCCTCCTAGCTGTCCTGCAGCTCTCCAGAGGCCTGCCTGTGTCACAGCAGGAGGATGAGGAGGAGCCTAGCACACTATC
>LOEQ01004136.1:69105-81942 GCA_001685075.1 Bramus lutescens | reverse complement strand
CCCCGCCAGTCCCACCTCCTCAGTTAATCACTAAGGGGTGTGCAGTTTATAGACAACACAGAGATGCCCTCCAGAGATGTGAACAGATGGTGTCCGAGGGCTAAAGCCAGGGCAGTTCTTCATGGGGAACGCTGAACAAACGCTGTATCTTAATACTCTACCATGGGCTGGGTAGTGAAGACAGTGGGCCTAGTCCTAGACATTCGAGTCAACATGACATCCATCTCCATGCCTCGGTCTCCACAACTGCAGAGGCTTAGAGGAGCTCCAGCTCCAGGAGCAGAGGGGCAACAGTTTGTCCATCTGTGATGTCCCCTCATGGATATGAACGAGTGGTTATAGGCATCAGCCTCATCTGCTCTCTACTTTGGTAAGAGCACAGGTAGAGGTCCAGTTCTGTCTCAAGATGAAGCCTTGGGGACACCTGTTTCAGAACTGGGGAGACTTGATTGAGCTCAGAAGTACTCTGTGTGCTTCCTCTCCTGACCAGACTCTTCCTCGTCTGTCCTCCTCACTGCTGTAGGGCTTCAGCTGGGCAGGTACACGACACACATTATCCTTAACATTGCTTGATGCTACCCAGGAGGTTCACTTCACAGAGGAACCCAAAGCCCAGCATGCAGAAGCTATTTGACTGGGGTCGTACAGCTAACAAGCCGGGGAATCCTGTCTTCACTCTGGTGAAACCCTCCCTCTGACCACGAAAACTCACCTGGAGCAAGAGCTATTAAAATGCAGGTGATAATCCCCAGTTTCTGGCATTCTTCTTCAGTCTAGAAGAAAACCCTGAAGACTGCATCTTCAACAGCCATCTCAGGGCAATCAGATTCAGGCAGGGTGGGAAGCCATGGCCACGACCACTTCTCACTGACCTTGCCCCAGAGGAGACGGGCCAGCGGATCTGAGATCAACTGCTCTCTTTACCTGGCTTCCTAACCGCCCACCTCTTTCAGTCAACCTTTTCCTTGGAATCCAGGCTAGTTAGCAGAAATCATACTTGTGTTTGTCTACATGTATGTACATGTGGCCCCTTCGGGAGTATCCCACAAAATTCCTGTTTTCACCTTTCACCCTTCAGCATTTCCCACCTTTAATTTTTTTTTTTTTCAAGTGGAAAGGCCCTTCACTTTGCCCTTTGCATGAATGGCAGCTTCCTATTCCTGCTTGCAATGGAACTTCCTCTGGCTCTTTCAGGAGAAAAGAGTATTTGCTCAATGGATTATTTTTTTTTTTTACAGGGGTGTGAGCGCTGGTGTTACGCATTCTTTTATCAACAGGAAGGCAGATTCTGAGGAGTCAGCCTTGCTTCTTCACACCCTTCCTCCCTCAGGAGGAAGGTGAAGTGGTGTCTAGGTATATGTGCAGGGGGCAGAATGCACCAGAGCGGGCCTGGTAAAAGCTCAAACCATATCCGTCCCTGGCTAGAGACTCCAGAGCTCATAGGTCAAGGTTCCTAAGGACACCTCTGGAAAGAGGAAAACTTTCTTTCCTTAAAGTCCAACCCAGGTTATTCAACATCACAAACACCAGCACTGCAGCCCCGTCAGCCAACACACACGGACCCATGATTGTCCTTCAGGTCCTTACCTCCGTGTAGGCCTGGGTCACCTGCTCATACAAGGACTGGTGATGGTGGATGGCCAGCTCCAGGTCCTGCATCTCGGAAGGAAGGCCACCTTCACTGCACATCTTGCACCAGGCATCCACTCCTGACAGAAACTGGAAAGAGATGGCAGGTAAGCGAGTCTGGGGCAAAGGGTGGAGAATGAATAAGTTAAACAGCAGAGAAGGCCAGATGCCTTGGGAGCAATGAGGAGAAATTGTGGTACTTCAGAAATACCTTCAGAAGGCTGAACTAACCCCTGCTACAAAGTTCTGCCAAGGAGACATTTGGAAAGCATAATTTTTACAAGAACTGGGCAGGGCCAGGCATCTGGATGTTCAATAGGGTGTGCCCATGCAATATCTGCAAAGCACAGCCCACTAGAGCCCATACATAATAAGCACTCTTTGTACATTTGGGCATGTGACGGGGTTGAACGAAGTGCAATGAGAGTTTGCTAGCTGTGCTTCCTGTGCATGGGGAATTATGGGGAGAGGCAATGAACACCTCAAGAGTATCCTTAGCACCTCCTATAGGGTATGCAGAGTAAGACTCAACAGGACTTTCATTTGACCCATGCTCCTGAGGGCTGAACATGGAGGGACATAGCAGGGCAGACTGTGCAGTTCCTATACAGGCAGTGGCTCTTGGGATGTGGTGTAGAGACAGACCTTAGCAGACAACAGATTATTTAAAAATTAAAATTAACAACTGTAGAAAGCTATGAGTCTCCATGTACAAATGGTGAGCTATCTAAAACCATGCAGGTTTATTGGGTGGAAAAAAAATACACCTTTAAAAGTCAAATAATTCTTTACCCAACAGTCTGGAATGGTACTGTCTGTGATTCCCTTGCCTGGGTGCAAAGTTCCATTTAAATTAATTGCCTAAATACCTTATTATCTCATTGCCTAGAATAGCCCATAGAGGACAATAAAGAGCCGCCTAACTAAACACATAAAAAATAGTCTTGAGTCCTTCCTTCCTTCCTTCCTTCCTTCCTTCCTTCCTTCCTTCCTTCCTTCNNNTTCCTTCCTTCCTTCCTTCCTTCCTTCCTTCCTCCCTCCCTCCCTCCTTCCCTTTCTTCCTCCCCAAAGAGAAACATGGTTTATGACTTTCCCTGAAAGACTGGAAACACGGGAGGAAACTGTGCTAAAATAGATACAAATAAACTTGCTTTTGAACCAAACCAATCCAAGGCAGAAAATCTCAAACCAGCAGTTCCTCTCAGTTCTGACCCTGTGTTTTCTTCTGCAAATATGTGACCACTCACTCATCCTGGTATCTGTCAGTTTTTAGCCTCTGGTCTGTTGGCTGCTACACTTGGTTTTATATTCTGTGTCTTTAGGCATCCCTAGGCAATTCTAGAAGAACTGCCAGGTACTATTCAGTGTCACATGGGACATAATGGGAAGCTTCCTGCTGGGTTATTGTTCTACCCCTCAGGACTTCACAGAGGAACCTGGGAGCAACTTGACATTCTGGGGTCCCCTGAGGAGAGAGGGATTTCCCTGTTTCAATCATAGGAGTCCTATAGCAGGCCCTACATGGCTAAAGCAAGAAAGCCAGAGACAGAGGGAGGGACCAAGTCTTCCTTGCTAAATAGATAAACCCAGAACAAAGGGAGCAAGCAATAGAGCTGAGGACAGAACAGGCAGGACACCAATGTCCTTAGGATCCTAAGAAGGAACCAGCCACGACTTAGTTCCAAGAAAAGATGTGGCTAGGTCCCTCTCAAAGTGTAAGCCTATGGTTTTGATTTATAGCAAGTATTTATCTCAGAGTGGGGGACAGCTATGGTTGGAACTAAACACGGGTGAAAAAAATTAAAGGATGCTGGGTCAGTGTGTTCAGCAAATACACGTGACAGTAACAGCGGCTAATTGTTCATTTGGTGGCTTACAGGACCCATCTATCACAGCCTGTCTCCTCCCACCAGAGAAGAGGAAAGGAGTTTAGAGTGGTGGTGTTGACATGTCCAAAAATTAGGAAGTAGGGGACTGGGTACAGAACCCTCACATCTGGCCTCAAAGTCAAGGCTCCTTCAATGGTTCCACGTTGTTGCCGTCCCTGTTAGACTGGTTAGGAGGAGGGACTTAAGATACCATTATGTGTCTGAAACGCCTTTACAGGTGGACTGCCTAACCAGAACGCCAAGAAAGGAACTTAGAAGATCACAGGTATTTAATGTTAGTCACTCCTGGTTTCAAACCTCAGCAGCCCAGACTGTAGGATTTTAGCAGCGGATTTGAGAAAATGTTTAACAATTAGTACATACATGGATATGTGTGTGCGTGTGTGTATTGATACACATGAGTACATTACAAATTTTATTAATATAAAGGATGTGTAATCCATACTTTACAGAGAATAACACAATGCTCCATATTGTAGTTTCCTGCAGTCTCCCACTTTCACAGGTGCTTTGGATAAATGCTTGTGTCCACAGCCAACCTACAGTTGGTAGTAAGTGACAAGCTTCAATCGCTCCTACACAACGCTGCAATGTCTTTGCTTACGTTAAGGATTAAGCTCACCGCTTGCCCCTCAGTGACTTGAGTGTGAATACTGAGAGGTATTCCTGAACTTTATGTGCTGTTCACACTGTAACTGCAAAATCACACCCTCCCCTTTTCTCAGCATTCCAGAGGAGATCATCTAGCCCTGCTCTGCAGTGTTTGATGACTTCCATGATGTGAAACTCTTCCATTTTTAACACTTTGGCCTACCAGTGTGACATTACTGAATGTGAAGTGGGAAGGCGTGCCCTACTAGTAGCACACAACTCTATGGCATTTCAGTCACTGAAAACATAAAAATAACCCCAAGACCATAGACAATACTGAGATGTAGTAATCAGGAAGTGGTGAGCTTTAAGTATGCTTTTAACACATGGCAATGTTACTGACAACTGGTTCTCCAGGATCTGACGCACCACAGGCTCTAAGGCAGGTCATGTGCCCTGAAATTCAGTGTTCCTCTTCGTAAAACGGGCGCACACAGCTACTGCATGTAGCAACAGTAACCGCTATTTCTACCCATTGCAGCATTACTAACTTATTATTATCCACAGCACATGCCTAACAAATGCTTTGTGTAAAATTAGTTTCCTCTGCTTGGCCCTTAAGTTGGCACTCTTCTTTCATTCCTTTGCCCCCATTCAGAGTATATGAGTCAGATAGTCAATACACACATACACACATGCACACACACCATATATAGATATGGAAAACAAGGCTTATTACCGAAGCTATTCAGCGGGACTTTAAGGTTGTCTGTGGAGAGCGTGCACGCGTGTTCCTATCCTGCCGTGCCCTGCTCTTGCATGCCTCCCACTACTACCGTCTACGACAGGTCTCTGGGTCTTACCTGCTCTGCCTTCTGGTGGAACACTGCAGACATGGCCAGGATGGTGCTGCGTTCATCCAGAGCGGCAGCAAAGCTTTTCCACTCCTGGTCTAGCTGCGTGGAGATCTGCTTGATTTGCTGGGAGGCATAATGGCCGGCCTCTGAGAGGCGGGAAGCGACAGACATGATGCGGTTGATGTTGACGTAGGCATTCTAGGAGGCAAGGCAGAGTAAACACTTAGTGGGGGGCAGACTGAAAAGGTAGCCATCACTGGGCATGGTTGGGAGAGGGGTACCTGGAGAAGGGGACAACCCAAACCCAAAAGCCTGAGAAACTGGAATAGGTTTGGTTTCTATATCTATGATAGATCCCAGGAAAGTCCTTCTGTAAAGCTGAGACATTTCAACTGAGAACCAACATGGACTGTATGCCAAAGACTAACACACATCAGCACAATCACCTTATCTAACTCTTATGGAATCCGCAAAGCCAATGAAGCTACTTTCCACAGAGCAGTGGATCATAGTACGAGCTGAAGGAAGCAAAGATATCTCTCTTACTCTAGAGAGAGCTGTACTCAAGGCATAACTGTCCCCTACAATATGGCAAAGATGGTAAAGATGTGGTAATTAAACAGCTTCCTATCACCAGCCAAAGGCGTCCTTCCTACCTCCCTATCTTCTCATGCCCTGCCAAAAGACCTGAGGTAGGAGCCACTAGCCAGGGTGTTCATAAAGTCAGAATTTAGAGACCGCAATATTTTTTTCCACTCTAAAATAAGATCTGTGGGCCCCCTTCTCTCTGTGTGACTTGGTAACATTTTCCTACTTGATGTCGAACGGCACCAGGGGGTGTCCCTAATGCATCTGCAGGAACTTCCTCAACCTGCTGTCTCCTTTCATGATGTGTTTTATTTACATCCATTCCCATCTTTGCCTGCCTATTAAAAACTCAAGAACATGTATGTTGTTTCCTACTAGGCCAGCAAAAAGCTCTCCGGGAAGGAACAAGACAAAAGGAAAACCCCACCAACACAGCGCCCTGGTGATCCTGGTTATTTTCAACAGTTCCCTCCTATTAATTGTCTATCAAAGCAGCCATGTAATGTGGCATCCTCGGGGAACTCTTCTGCACATATGATGCCCGGAGGACCAGGAGCCAGGTTATTCACACTCTCACTTTTTGCTACAATCTTCTCAGATGATGATAAATGTTCCTCAGTGGCAGCATTTACTCTGGGCTCTGTTAGCTCTGCTGTAGTTCATTAACACTGGGAGAGGCTTAATGAAGGTTCCTTTATTTTCCTTTCCCACAGTCCCCATTCATCTCAGCTGCCCCCCACGTCCACATGCTCCATCTCAAAGCTGGCCCAGGCTGATAAGGTCTCTTAGTTTTAAAAAGTCTCTGTGGAAGTTTAAAGGTTAAGTGAAGCACACAAGCACAAATCCATTCAGATGCCTAATGGCCTCTGAGCTCCATCTCTGTTTTTAGCATGGCATGAGCCCTTCTGTGCATTCCCTTAAGAGAGCTAGAATATCTCCGGCTATTGTCACGAGAAACAACCATCCTTTACAGAATTACGGATCATTATCAGCACCGCTTGCTGACTTAGAACACTGAAAAATTAGACTATTTATAGAACTGTCAGGGGAAAAAAACCAACCCTGCACTTTGAAATAGAAGTGGGAAAGGGGGAGAAAAAAGGAAGTGCTGGCTTTAATAGTTCTGCCTTCTAGGGGATAGCAATGAAGTCCTCCCAAATTTCCTGCTTCTGTTGTTGTTTTCATCCAGGTTCTTCAAGAAACAGACCTTGGAGGAGAGATGTCATGAAAATCCTCAGTTTGGACACTCTCCCCGGAAGCACAGCAAGAGGAAGGGAGAGCTGGGATGGATAGGGGTTTATTTATCAATGGGTTAGAGTAGCTGGGTTCATTCTTTCTGGAGGCCTTTGAAGAAACTATAAAATGCACCTCCTCGTGGCCTGGCTGACAGGTATGGAAGTTGAGCACTTGGCACATGATGCTTCACTGTGCAGTGGTTAAGGCCCCCTCTAGTGTAACTCTGGCATGTGTAGCCTGACCTCCCACAGGCCAACCACACCCAGAGGCCAGAGAGCCACCATCTCAGAGAAACACAGGAAGCCAGGGGCAATCAACAGCAGATGACTCTCAGGGTACCTATGGGCAGGGGGATGGAGCACTGAAAAGGCCTCACAAGAGTGTCCTCTCAACTAGGCTCACATCTGGGAAGATTCTTCTTCTCCCATTTATACACAGCTCTCTACCGTTTTCAGTTTTCCTGTCCTGGAGGGGAGGCCGGTGTTCAGCTTTGGTAGCACAGGGCACAAGAAAAGCAGACGAGTAAGACACTCATTACCTCTGTCACCATGCTGTTTCCATTCTGCCCCTACCCAGGGAACACAGAACCTTCTAGTTATTACAGATGTCCCACTGTGGCCAACTCAGGAGCCTGTTAGCAGCTTGTCACTCGTTCAAATATTTACAGAGAGTGGGGCAGGTGCTGTGTTAGGGGCTGTGAGAGCTCAGGGAGTGGGACAGAATTACTGCACACCCCAGGGTTCACCATGTAAGACAAACCCTCAAATAACTATGATTTCAAGTAACATGAAATAAGTTCTTCCACAGAGATAGAAGCTAGTCATTGAGAATACAGAAAGAGAAGGGTTTGAGCCACCAACAGAGGTGGTGGGAAGGGGCTCCCCATGTCTGAGGGAATGGGGATGTTGGCAGTTCTCCAAGGTCCCCTCCACCCTAAGCCTGAGACCACAGAGGAACACTAAAATCAAACAAACAAACAAAAAAGACCAGAGCTTAGCATATTCTAGAGACCACCACAGAAAATGTTCTTATGTTTCCTCATCAGTGGGCAGAGAGCTGGTGTGCTCAAACTAACAAGCAGTTAGGGGTCACAGAAAACGCCAAGGCAACACTCTGCACAGCAGAGGTAAGAGAGAGCTGGCTCACGTGTTTGCTTGTGTTCTCCCTACAGCTCCTGTGCAGGATGCCGAGACACCCAGACAGTTACACACCAAGTTCATCCTGCTACTCATAACCTAGAACCTGAGGGAAACGGGCAGTCAGGTTCTAAAATGGCCCCGAGTAAAAAGACAGTCGCAAACAAACCGTGAAAGGCAGGGTGGCAGGGAGAGTCCACCACCTTAGGAAAGAAAGAGGGACGTTAAGGAGTCTAAGTGAGTGGACCATAGGGAGCTGGGTGAGCAGAAACAGATGGCACAGCTGGACCTGTGGCTGGTCCACTGAGCGGCTCTTTTGTGTGGTGGTTCTGTCTCTTTTAGAGAACACCGAGAGTCATGTTTGTCTTTGAGACACTGCCAGCAAGAAAGGAGATGATGGTTCTTTTAGCCTTTTCATCTACTATCCCCTCTCCCTGGCTCTCCTATATTTTTTTTTCCTTGACATCCTCAAATGTACAGCTGTCTATCAGTCAGGGCATCATTATCACTGGACCAGAAGGAAATATAGATGGATTCTGCTCCCAGCAATGACACTCACTTAAGATAGATAGCATGATGTCCCTGTGACTCAGTTTCCTCACTTTAAAATAAGAGAGTTGGGATTGTTTGAGTAGATATGGCCCCCACAGAATCACGTGTTTGAGTGCTTGGCCCAGAGGGAGTGGCACTACTAGGAGGTGTGGTCTTGTTGGAGGAAGTGTGTCACTGTGTAGGTGGGTTTTGAGTTCGCATAGGTGGCTCAAGCCACATCCAGTGACTCAGAGTCCTTCTGCTGCCTGTGGATCAAGATGTAGAACTCTCAGCTCCCTCTCCAGCACTAACCATATTTGCCCACACACTTCCACATATCCCATCATGATGATAATGAACTAAACCTTGAAACTGTAAGCCAGCTCCAATAAAATGCTTTCCTTTGTAAGAGTTGCTGGGGTCATGGTGTCTCTTCACAGCAACAGAAACCCTAAGACAGGAGTTAAGCTAAGTGGTCTTAGATCTTCCATTTCTTGGCCAGCAGTGCCTAGGAGGCAAGGACAGCACTGCCTACCCGAGAAGTACATAGCTCAGTCTTGCGGTCCATGGACCACATCTTGGCCCTTCACTGCCTTGCAGCATGAACATTAAGTCTGGAGCTGTATCTCTTGAGTTCTTCATGTTCTACACAACCCATGGCCCATCCTTCTCACCCTCTCCTTCCTCTGCAGTCCCTCTCCCTCAGCAGAGATTCTCAGACAAACCAGAAGATAATAACTTGACTAATAGCTGTCTTGAGGAGTGTCTTTGTGTACAAACTGACCTCAAACTCATTATGAAGTTGAAGCTGACTTTGAACTCCTGGCCCTTCTGCTTCTACCCATTGAGTGATGGGATTATTGTATGCTGAGCAGATGAGTATCTTCTAATATCCCTCAGAATAAATTTTCCATATACACTCAGCACTACTATTAACATCATCATCATCTTTTAAAGTGCAGTATAGTATGAGCTAATACTTTGATCTACTCTACAGAATGCAATGTGGTTGCCTCATGGTCTATTGTATCATCTACTATTATCCCTCATCATTTGGTTCCAAGCAGGAAAACAAATTAAGACCAGCAAAATCCTGCTGATGTGTAAACCTGGTACCCTGTCTACTTTTGCTACCCTATGAAGTTCTCCACTTGTTTATTTCATTCCCAAAGGCATTAACCGGAGATTACATGTGGAGAGCTCCTCTCCTGTGGCTTTGCCATCTGCTGTGACCACTGAAATTAGAGCAGCCACTTTCCTAAGGACTACTTGGAAGAATCTTGAGCTTTCAGCCCTACGGAAAGGGCTCTCATTTCAAACATGGCTCTTGGCTTTCCCAAAGTCGCTACAAAAATTGCAAAGGTGCTTACTGACCAAGATTCTGATAGCTTTCCATTAAAAAGTAAAAGGAAACACTTTCTGTGAAGCAGGTTTCTTTTGTGGCAGACTCTGAAGAGACAGCCACTGTAGAAATAAGCTATGGATTTAGGAACCTTAAGCTCTGGGCTGGGGCTGGTTTCTAGAGAAGATCATTGCCAAGTGTGTGCATTCTCTGACTCCCATTCACTTACAAAGACTGAGACAAACTTCACAGTTCTTTGGTCACAGACCCCCCACTCTGGCCAGACACTGTTACCTGAAGCAACACAAAGCATCCAGTCAGTTGCCTGGTAACCACTAATGCAATGAATGGAATTGTCTTTTCTCTCATCCAGTTTTAGCAGACTAGCATTATCCCCCAACCTGTACAAACCAAATCAAAGTATTTATAAGTGCATGATAATAAGTGTGTCAACTATTCCAACTAGAGGTACCAGAAACAGTCAAAGCCCCGGCCTGTTTTCACAGAGAGCACAGTGCAATGTCCCTTACTGTTCCTGGGAAGATGAATCTTCCGTAAGGCCTGTCACACGTGTGCCAGGCAGCCCAACTGCTGCCAGTCCCTGCCCCACTTACTATACCTTTTCTGGTAGGTGCTCTGAGATATACACAAGGTTTTCCTTAACCCAGAGAGAACTGAGAATTCAGACCTTGCTATTAACATTGTCTGATGTCATGTTCTTTCAGTCCTTAAGGTGGAAAGATAGGTAACTGAGTCTCGAACCAGACTTCTTGAGACACCCCCACTGCTTGGCATATGCTTGCCACATCCAGAGAACCTATAGTTATACTGTCTTGTCCTTACCAAGGGGACAAAGTCTTCTGTTTCTCTCTGTTGGGATCCCCAGGTGGGGAAGGACCTTTCTCTCTGGGCTGGGTGTGAGGCCCTTCATTTTATGCTCTAGGGACAGTGTGACTTATTTCCGGAGACTGCAGAAAGTCATCAAAGATCTGTTTCATCTCCATGTCCCAGGCATGGATCTTATTCCATACCCATTAATGGAGCCATGACATTTTCATGGTTGCTATGGTTATGGAAGTAGTGACCTGCCTATCCAATCAACACGAAGGCAAAGTCTAAATATCACTCAAGGACTACTTTCTCTAAAAGGGACTCAATCCTTTTGACAAATACTAGAGCCTTTGACTCCCCCAAATCCAACGTTAAGGAGGGAACACAGGCTAACAACTGGCCAAGGGCCAGCATGCTCAGAAAATCACTTAATATTTCATCAACTGAAATAAACACTGTGCACGCCAGGGATATACACCTGAGTGCCAGTAATCAAAGCTCTGTACCAGCTATGCATGGCAATGGGTAGTTCTCAGGAGTCTTTTCTTATCTCAGTGTTCCTAGACATATAAAAGCTGGTTTAAAATACATTCCTAATTAGAGAACATATGGATAATTATCAGGCATAATTGTGTCTTTAAATATAAATAGAGGAGATTCTCTTTCTAACCAGTTCATAACCAAAACATCACCTCTCAGTGTGCTATAGAGCTAGTGGGACTTATGCTAGGCCTCCTATTTTTATCCACCTCATTATTTTTTAAATCAGTGTTGGGGAGTGAGCCCACGGCTTTGCATACACTAGGCAAGTGCCCGAGCACACTCCGGCCCTCATTCTCACTGAGGAGCAAAATGGTTTGTAGTTTCTTTCTTCTCCATTTTGTATTATTTGAGTCACTGTGAGGTACTTTTATTGTTAACAGATTTAGTATTTTTAATTAAAAATTAAATTTACTAAGCTCATTTAATTATTTAAATTATTTAATAGATCTGGCCAGGCTGTATATAGTCAACATTAAACTGTCTAATATTTTTCCATCTCTTTTGAGTTTAGTAAAATGTTGTTTTCTTAGAAGAATGGAGTGTGGATTTGGGAATAGCGAAACAGGCAGGTTTTCGTGACTACTGCTCTTATAAGGAGCATAAACTGTAAACTACTTCGTTTAAAGTTTTTCAGAAGCCAAGCTCATGTAAAAATACTAATTTTATATTTAGAAAATAAAAACAGAACATAGATAAGTCTTGACTTCATCTAGTTGATTCTTAATGTTCATTAAATCAGTTGAGTGATGTGTTCAGTCACAAAGAGATCAAATGCGACCGAACCAGGGCTTTGGTTCCCCACTCTGCCAGACACCTTTCCTCATTTTTTCTGGTGTCATGCAACTTATATTTTTATTTTGTCACACTCAAAGATAGTTATAGGAAGTTATTTGTAGATTTTCCCACACAGGTTTTAGTGGTTCTGGGGAAAAAGTCCAGTATCAGTAAGAAAATAGACTGTACCAAGGCAATGGAGAGAGCTCCGCCTTACCTTTCTCTCCAGCTTAATAAGACCATATGTATCATTTACATCTTTGTAATCCCAAGCCCACTTTGGGTCCTGGAGCTGCTAAAGCATCAGTTTATGATTAATTAGTTTAACATTACTGTGCAAACCTGCTGATCCCGCCTTGAAACATATGGACACTGGGCCGGTAACATCTGGAGTAAGAACTGACAGTGCTCGAAGCTGCGCTGCAGCAGCCATAGGAAGTCATGAGCTCCAAGTGAAACCTCCAACCCCGCCCCCACAAACCACAGGATGCCCTCTGGGGGGCAAATAGGGAAGCTGATGGATGACTATCTGGTCTGGTTTGGCCAGACAGTAGGTCAAGCCAGGTGGAAGCCATCTGTCTCGGCTAGCTATAGAGAGGAAGGAGTAGGAACGGACTGGCGCTCAGCAGCGATAACATTGGCCCCCAGATCCCTTTGCCCCTCTGGCCTGGTTTGTTGTAGAGATGTTTCCCCCAGCAATTGCTTCACAAACCATTAATCAGCCATGAAAACAATCGCCTGGCCATATGTTAAAGGGCCAGAGAAACCCACCGCAAGTTGAAGAAGAGAATCATCCTTCTTTTCTTGGCACTGAGAGAAATCTCCATGGGGCAAGTGAGTGAGTGTGTGTGTGTGTAGATAGATAGGTAGAGAGAGAGAGAGAGAGAGAG
>LOEQ01004136.1:31146-66665 GCA_001685075.1 Bramus lutescens | reverse complement strand
GAGGAGAGAGAAGGGAGAAGGGGAGGATTGGGGAGAGCTTGGGGGAATGGGATATTTGATATGGAGGAAGGGTGGATATGGGAGCAGGGAAGAATATATCTTAACTAAGGAAGTCATTTTAGGGTTGGCTAGAGTCTTGGCTCAAAAGAATTTTCTAAAGGAAATCTTTTTACTCTTCCCTATTTCTGGTCCTTCAGCTGATGTGGGATTTCCGTCTGTATGTTGTGAATACCATTGGTTAATAAAGAAGCTGTTTTGGGCCTAATAGGATAGAGTAGAGCTAGGTGGGGGGGCGGGAGGGAACTAAACTGAATGCTGGAAAAAGAGGCAGAGTTAGAGAGAAGCCATGGAGCCCCGCCAGAGACAGACGCCCGAGACTGATGCCGGAAACTTTGCTGGTAGGCACGCCCTCATGGTGATGTACAGATTAATGGAGATGGGTTAAATTAAGATGTAAGAGTTGGCCAATAAAAAGCTAGAGCTAATGGGCCAAGTAGTGATTAAAGTGATACAGTTTCTGTGTGTTGATTTCTGGTTTGAGCTGTCGAGTGGCTGGAACAACCAAGCGGCCTTTCAACAACATTTAGCTGTGTCATCAACTATGACCTCTGCTTTTTACTGCCCCCCCCTCCCATCCATCCACTTGGCCCTGACTTCTGACACCTTGTAAACATCTGATTTGCAAATTTTCAGTCCTAAGCCTTTGGTCAGGCTCTGCCCGTTACTTGGGCTCCTGGTCAGTGTTGTCCATGGCCAGGGCGGCACATGAGCATGGCTGGTGCCTTTTACCTCGGACACTTACCACAGATGTCCTGCTTTTCAGGTCAGGGCCTTTGGCAGGCCTGATCTTCCCTGACACACAAGGTTCCATGAACCATTTTATGCCTTTCATTCAGTTCCAGGAGACTTCAAAGAAGAGGCATGCGTCTAACCCCTTGGTATCTGTAGACCAGGACGTAAGCAGACAGTCCTGTAGATCAGTGTGTGGAAATGTGTAGGTGAGCTGAGGGAGGCTTGGAGGAAAACACAGAGAATATCCCACAAACAGCCCAGGGAAAGAACCATGAGGAGAGAGGTCCTCAGAGAACAACAAATGACAAAGAGAAAAGAGATGTCAGAGCTTTGAGCAGAGAAGCAGTAGTAAGGCAGAGGGGACAACAATCTAGGACCAAGAGAAGGTAACAACCAAGAGAGAAGACTGAGCCAGGCCAGTGCCAAACACTTATCAAAGGCCTAAGCTCAGAGAAGCTTTTCAGAATCAACCTGGGCCAATGGCTGAGCACTAGGTGTGGAAGCCTGTGGAGTGCACTGGAGTGATGGTGAAATGCTCTTCCCAGGCCTAAGGACTCCATGTTTCCCATACAGACATGGATGACTAGGGACCAGTGCACAAAGGCAAATAGGTATCAGAAGCATTGGTGGGGAGCAGGAAGGGTGTGGACAGGCAGGTGTTCTCCTGAATGCTTTTCACACTGTGTGGTGGTGGTGGTGGTAGCAGGCTCCACTCTCCAACAAACTCTGCAGGGTAATAATCAGCTGTAGAGCTTGACTCAGGTCTAATGCCAGCTGACTTAATTTCTTCACATTGGATGGGTGATTCTCCAACCGAGTCCCAATCTTGTACAGATTTTCTGGGACCCAGTATGTACAGTTAAACCACAATCTAGGGTAGCAGGAACCAAACACAGCATGTTTTAGAAAAGTTCTCAGGTGACTGAAGGAACAGTAAGAGTAGAGGCCTGCTGCCTTCCATGAAGGCACATACTTCCCCATGGCTGAGTTCTGAGCATGCTCTGTTCTGCTCTCTTCCCCGATCTAGTTAAATGTTGATGGTGCAACCAAGAACAAATATCATAAAGGGATCCAGGGCTGACTGGGACATAAAATCTATTCCTCCTACTGAGTGAGCAGAAAAGGGAAATTCCATCCACAAGGCTGTTTATAGAGAAAGAAACACTGCATCCTGTTGAGCTTGACTGGTAAGAATAGGCTGGCTGGCACTCCATTCGGTATTTGGCAATCTCAGGTTCTCTGGCAGGCCTGCCTAAGGAACCCCAGGGTGACCCAAGGCCAGAAAATAGATGGCCCTTACTCTTGTAAGCAAGGAACATGCAGTAGCCACTCCACTTCCATCTTTAGGCTCAGGCTCTCAACACAGAAGCACAGGTCATGTGAACTTTAAAAGCTACCAAGGCCAATAACTCCTGGAACCTGCTCATGTTGGGCCTACAACACATATTTAGCCAGCGGTGGCACAAAGGAGGTGTTTTGGTGCAAATCAGTATTGTTACTCTAGGCAACGGCTGGATGTTTTTCCATCTTTGTATATTCAATCAGTGTATACCATTGAAGCCCAAGTTTATTTCCTGTAGAAAGCACACATTTAGATCTCAGCTTTCTAAAACCTGACAATCTGAACCTTTGCTTAATTGTTTCACCTTCAATGCCACTATTTTTGTGTGTATATATGTTGTCTGAGTATATGAACATATTCATGCGCATGTACATGCCCATCCTAGTGTGTAAGCATATGTGGGTGCAGGTCAACGTCTGATGTCTTCCTCAGTTGCTCTCCACTTTATTTTTGATGTAGGGTCTCCACCGAACCTAGAAATCACCAACTTAGCTAGATAGGCCAGGCGGGGAGTTACTGAGACACACAGAAATTCTCAGCCTTTTACATGGTGCTGAAGATCCAAGCCCAGATCCACATGCTTGCCCAGCAAGCATTACACGGAGTCATCTCGCCAACTCCTACTGCCATTATTGACACAGTTGAATTTACATTAGCCATTCCACTTTCTTTCCATGGGCCACACATTTCTTCCCACATCCTATGCCTCCTACACTCCTGTACTAAGAGCATATTTTCTAATTCAGCACTTTAATATTTTTACTGATTGATTTTTCACTTTTTAAACTTACCTTCCTAGTTACCTAAGAAACATCTTATCAGAATCAGCTTCTGATACATACTGTTTAATTCAGCGAACATAAAACTGTTCCTCCTGGAGAGGGCTTTATGTCCTTTCCCTATGTATTATGGTATTGTTCTTGTATATGTTGCATTAATAAATGCTTCAAACCTAACATCAGAGTGCCATAATTATCACTTTTTATAATTGTATGTGTATTGGGGCTGAGATAGAAAAGGCGAGCTAATGTATGTGATAACTTTGTTTATTTTCATCCTTACGTATCATTTCTGCATGTTTTCATTTGCTCCTGGGGATTCCAGTTACTACCTGGAGATGTTTCTTTTGACAACACAGATCTTCATCCACATATTACCTTAGTGAAATTTCCTGCAAATTTATTACATTTCTTTGTTATAGTGCAACAATACATACACATATTCTCTTATTCAATTGCTTTTGAATCAGTTAAGAGAAGGTAGGGGAGGAAGTACGTAATACCTTATCCTTTATAGTTACATAATTAATCTTTTCCAGTGCTGTCCATTATGGAAGATTCAAATTACTTTTTGGGAGCACTTATTTCCAGCATAAGGAATTTCCTTTGTGATTCTTTCCCCAGTTTTCTCTTGCAAACTATCAGGTCTCTATCTCCAATCCCTGCCTTTTTACCAGATCCTCCCAAGAGAACCTTTAAAAGCTCTATTGCTTTAAATGTCTGTAATCTCTATTGAGGATAAAGTTAGTTCCTTTGGGGGAAGATTTGGGACTTGATTTTGCATAGCACGTTTCTACCCTCAAGTCAAATCCCTAAGCCATCTATGGCTCTAGGGTTGGGGTTGTAGGCAGTGGTGTGCTTTCCTTGGTGGTACCTCCACTTTAGGAGCTAACTTTCCTGGGTAATGGGGTGAGTAACCTCAAGTCTCCATGGCTTGTCTCTCCCAGCAAGGAGAGACCCTAATATTCTCCTAGCATGGCCCTATGGTACAGCTGCCGTTCCCTGAGTGATGTCTTTGCAGGGACTAGATCTACACACCTCTAGTTCACACTCACCCATGACCAAACCTTGGCACAGGTGGCTGGGCCAGGATTAGAGATGTCCTACCTGGGAAGACAGTCCTTTAGCCAGGAACTGAAGGAAAGAGGACCTGCAATCATGGTTGTAAGCGGTATGGAGTGATTTTATCCTACAGAAGTGCAAGGGCAGAGGAGAGAGGGGACCTTGATTCAAACACCATGGATACTGTTCTTAATGAGTTTTTATGTGTTTTTTAAAATACGTGTTTCTTTATTTTCTGTATGAATTTGGGATTCTTTCCAGAGACTTTAACCAATCTTTAAAAATAATTTTCTCTAGTTTTAATGCAGAGAAGGTCCATAAAGGTTCTTGAGCTATCTCACGGAAGTCTTTTGGGTCTTGAGATGTTTTGTTTTAGGGAGTAACTATTTTATACACATAGGAGTTACAGAACAAGAGTCTTTAACTGTAATGTGAACATAGCTAATTTGGGGAATTTGTCAAAAACACATGTTCCCAAGACTTTGCTCCCAGAGATTATGATTTTCTAAGACAGGAGGAAGATGAAGGGGAACAGGAGGAAGACGGGGGTGGCAAAAAAAAGAAGACGAGAAATACTTATTTTACTCAGTTTTCTACATGATTCTAATTTTTAAATATGCATACAACATTTACCCCCATCCTCTTCATCCTACTCTTCCTTTTCCTCCCTCTCTAAGATTACAAAAGATTCTTTACTATTTACATTTACATTAGTGTGTAAATATGTGTTCATGTGTATACAGGCATGTGTATGCATGTGTGTGTGTGTGTGCATGTTTCCATCCAAATCTAGAAATTCTGCTACTCTAGGAAGTGCAGGAGAATTCTGATTTGAGGCCTCCATGAATCAGAAGTGACAGGTCACCCCACAGCAATGTGTCTGAGTGGAGAGTCATCAGCCTAGACTCTTCCTGTCTCTTGCAGCAGATGCGGCTTTTCCTTGGGGCTGTCATCTGCAGCGTGCCCTCCAAACAGAGAGACCACCACAAACTTTTTGCTAGTGGCTTGATTTACATACTGTCAAATGCAATATTCGCCTCTACTATGTGAATTAATGGCATTGAAGCTGCTATGAAACATGTGCTGGGGAAGGGCTTCCTACTACCCAGATGCACACTGTGAGCCACTACTATGGATTCTCTTAGTCATTATAATAACAGAAAATGAATACCATTTCATATTTTACAACTCCAGACAGAGGCTATTAGCAACTGGCTTCTTCCCAAAGAACCAGCTAATTAAAAGTGTAAATAAGGTTGTGTTGGGTTTATAGATGCTTCTGTCTCATGAAGATCTATACATATACGTAACTGTTCTATGTAGACTAGGCTCAGACTTACTTCCAGCTGCCTTCACTGCCAGCAGAGAAGGTCAAGGAATGGAGAATTTTACTGACAGAGGCAAAATTAAGAAAGAGGAAGGCCCCACAGAGCTCAGGAAACCTGGCTTTCTGAGACACTGTAGGAAACCAGAGGACACTTTCCTAAAGGGTTTAGAAGGTGAGAATCATTGTTATTGGTCAGAAAAAAACCAAACAACAAAACCCCCAAAACCCCATGCGATGAGAAAAATCTAAAGTAACCAGTTGTAGCCTTTTTACTTCTGAATCTGTTCATATACACACTGAGTAGAGCATTATTCCCACACTCTCAGTGTGTTTAATTGGTGGGCTTTATTGGCACCAATTCATAAATAAAACTGAGGCAGTTTCTGATTTTCTACCCAGGACTTATGCAGTTATTTCCAGATTATGGACTAAAATAAACTCACATCTCCATGTTGAAGTTCCAAGCCCTAGCATCTCAGAATGTGTTCACACTTGAGGAGAGGGTTGTTAAGGAAGTAATTAATTTAAAATTCAGCCATTAGTATGGAACCCAATCCTATGCCTTATAAAACCAGGGACCAGGACATAGAGACACACTGGGGGAATGTGTGCATCCATGAAGCGAAGGCTATTCGAGATCACACCAAGAAAGATACCTTTTTTGGCAAATACCAAAAGGGGCTCAGGTGAACCCGGTTTGCTGGCACTGGGCTCTTGTGTCCACAAAGCCAAAACTGAAGGTAAGACATTTCTGATATTTGTGTTTTGTTGTGATGGTGTTGCTGCAGGTAGAATCCTAGTCCTTGCACATGCTGGGCAAGTGCTCTACCACTGAGCTGCATCCCTAGTTGTTGTTGTTGTTTTTAATGCCTGACGTTTAAGGCACACTGGTTGTGGTATTTGCTACAATATTCCTAGAAAATAAATACCTTCAGTGACCATCACCTTAGCTAGAATTATACATTTAATCAGTAGATAAACAGTGGACACAGGAAGAAAACAAATAGGTAACTTATGAGCTAATGATTTTAGACATAATTTGATGTGCCTAGGACTTCATGTATATCAGTTAATTCACATATTCTGCATGATTATCAGTGAGCGAACTGGAGCTTGTCCAGCCAATGCTGATTACTAATGAACAATGCACCTGAACCCCTCCTCATCTGAACCCACCCCTGCTTTTTACCCTTGTCGCAGCACTCCTTGATGTGCTGACCTGAGACTACTGGTTTGTAGTTACGTATTTACTGGTGAAGTCACACATTTCCCATCTGTTTCCCTTTTGAAGTTCTGTGGGCACAGCCTTCTCTGTTTTTGTTCATCCCTGCAGGCCACTGTCCAGCACCTGACTCCTAATTACTTGTTCTTGATTAAAAGAAGTTATCATATTCTCGACTTCTGAAATTGGGAAGGTTGAGCATCTGGATCTGCACTGTATTGTTTCCCTTGGAGGCATAACGAATGTGTGTATACATTCCTCTGGGGAGAGGACCCACAAGCTTCGTTTTATATAATAGGGCTCTGTGACCTCCCAGAAAGGAAGAATCCTAGACCTAATTCAGTAGTTAAACAAGGCTAAACAGCAAAGGACTCACCTGAAACTTGAAACATATTATGTTACAAAATTATTTGTATGTTCAAATGTGTGTTTGTGTGTGTTCCAAGAACAGAGACTGAAATGCCTCAATGAATTTGCAGAACCATCCATATTCCTGCCCCTTTCCCCGACTCTCCCTGAAGAACTGATCATTACTGCAGTCATTGGCTGTCGTAGTGAGTAGCTGCTGACATTCATCTGTTTCGTGGCAGTGTCATTCATCACTGAGGCCAGGGAAAAAGCCTATAATTCCCTCCATTCACCTGTTTGGAACGTTGCCATCCCTCTATGTAGGAAGCCCCTTTTAATAACAAACCGGTAAACTTCGCGGGAAACAAGAGCACTGAGCTGTGTTTATGGAGCACTGGTGCCCATGCAATTTGATCAAACAGTCCTGGATTTCCCTTCCATTTCCCAGCAGCCCAAGAGGGGATCCAGCCTAATCAGGCTACAGACGCCTCTGCTTGCTGCTGGCTGGGGCATTCACTGAGGAGCTAAGGGAGGCTGCGGATGGCTGCTCTACACTAATTGGCTGTTGGGCATTAAACCTTTCGTCACCCAGTTCCAGACGACACTGCTCTTCACTATTTCTTCCCTTGCTTGTGTCCTGAAAATGATTTCCACAGCAAATCTGTCAGAGTAAAGGTTTGCAGTGTGCCATTAACTTGTAGTTACCCACACTAACTGGAGAGAGCAGTAAATGCAGATAATTCAAAGCCAGAGGCGCTTTCTGTCTAGCTTCCTAATGCATGACTTCAAGGAGCTTGGTGGCAGACTTACATACCTAATTATGCCTGTCTTTGTTGCTTATTAAAATAAGCTTGACTGCCTTCGGGTCTGGAAGTTCTATGATGTGAAAATTCTGACACAGAATTTGTGAATGTCATCAGGGAAAAGCCACAAGGCACACAGATAATCAGACTTGCCTAGATTTGAGCTCATAGTCCTAATCACCTGTGATCAATTACTTTGTTCTTGTGGGACTGAGTCTGGGGATAAGAAATGATTGTCGTCGGGAGGGCAGGAGTCTTTACATTTAGAAGAGGACACAAGACTGTGCTGTGGTCCAAATTGAGCACACATTAATGCTGGTTTTCCTGCCTGGCCTCACAACCTTCTTTTGTGCAGCCAGTGATCTTTCTGTGCAAACTTCACACTGTATGCCGTTACCCAGCAGCCTTTGGTGGCTCCTTATGCTGTTGTTATGGTGGTCTTTCACCACCAGCCAACATGATCCTGCGTCCTTGAAGTCAGAGGTGGTGTTGTGACTGACATTGGCCACTGAGATGTGTATGAGAACCAGCCAGTAGAGAATGGACATGCCACTTCTGGGTGGAAGGTCTCAGAGCCAGCTGTGTTTGGTTTCACACTTTGTTTGGCCCATCTGAGATGGGGGCTGCTCCTGACTCTGTTGCCAGTGCCTGTGATGAACCTACTTCCTACTAGCTAGTGATGAATGTATACCAGGAACATGAAACTCTGATTTCAGTGCCCTCTGTTAACTCAGCAGATTTGGCCCTGCACGTATGAATGCTAGCTGAGTTTTCAGCTCAGCAAGAGGACAATGAACAACTCAAAGATGGAATCATTTCTTCTTCAGCATGTTTAGTCCACAGCACATTTAAAAGAAGTTGGCTGGTGGTTGACTATGAAAGTCTCTTCCTTCTTGGCCCCTGTCATTGTTCAAGTTTGTATTTTTCTAACACTCTCCCTGCTCCCAGCACAAAGCTGCAAAAGATAAAGTACCTTTGATTTTCAGGTGCATGGGGAATGCTGGAGCTCTGCCTCTGGACCAACAGCCAGAAGGAAGACCTCAAAGGAGGGCATCTTTGGTGGAGACATTCTTAGGCTCCATATGTTTGGAATATAATACGGCTTAAGGACAGAGAAGATCTCAAAGGGAAGTCCTGGAGCTATCACACAGAAAACATGCTATTTCCAAAGCTAGGTTTCTGAGGGATCACATGTCATCCAGACTAGACTCACAAGTCCCCATCTATCATAACATCAGCATTTATTGATGACTTGCTACGCACCAGACACAGTTCCAACAGCTTTACAATTAACTCATTAATTACCCAAGCAATTTTCTAGCATTGTTATGATTTATATTTCACAGATGAGGAATGGAGATTAAGAAAGGATGAAACGTGGGGGTGAACTCCCTATGGCTGCATTGAAAGGAAAGGGTCTCCTCTTAATCTACGCATCCTTGAACACTCCCATGATGTACACCCACTCCCACCATGTACCACCCTGGCATAAGCCACATACTGCCCACTCCAGAAACTACCATCCTCTAAAAACTC
Organism: Bramus lutescens; assembly: GCA_001685075.1. Classification (NCBI taxonomy): domain Eukaryota; kingdom Metazoa; phylum Chordata; class Mammalia; order Rodentia; family Cricetidae; genus Bramus; species Bramus lutescens. The sequence continues at coordinate 57,454 of LOEQ01004136.1, read as the reverse complement.
CTGCCTTCTAGACTGGTATAAAACAATTCTCTTTTCTCTCCAAACCAGCGTTCAAATATTTGAAGGCAGCAATCATGTGTCCCACAGGGCTCTTCTTCCCACTATAAACAGCCACGAGTCACTCAACACTTCCCAATACACTGTAGCTCGAAGCCCTTCTCCATCCCTGCTCAGTGACTCATACATGCTAGGGACCAAGAAAATGTCAGTGCAGTCAGTGAAGTGGAACTGGTGACTCGCCTGTCTTTTAGTCTTGCTGAGCTAATCCCCCTCCAAGCACATTCCTTTCATAGTGAGAAGTGGGATCATGATCTGATGTAGGAACAGCTGGCTGGCCCAGTGCCCTGCACAGGTCCCCATTCTATAAAAGGACTGCTAAAAGATCTGTACGGTTAGTGCTCCTTGCTCTAACTCAAGTCTGCTGCTCCCTTTTCTTTGCCATGCTCCTTTCTTGCCCTAGCCCAGAGGCCTGTTGGAAACAACCTTCCCACTCACCATGGAGTTCATAGCAAAGTGATTGTGCTGTGTCTGGAGGTCTAGTGCATGCTGGTAGCTGACTCCGATCTCGGTGTGGCTCTGAAGAAATAACTCCTTGTTGTGGCTTATCCAGTCGAACATCTGGAAGGGAGAAGATGGGCAGGGGATGAGAAAGATCATAAGTCAAGCAGGACAAAACATTCAAAGTTGCAGGAAGAATAAAGCCCTTTAGTTGTTTCCCAGGGAGAAGCTGTCATCTCTCTGGAGTCAGGGTGGGCCACAGTCTGGTTTCACAGGAGAATCCTCAGTTTTTAGTATAAAGACCTACAGGCAGCTTCTTTTTCTCTACAGAGCCTACCATCGAAATAGACCAGGAGGGAGAGAATTGAGAAGGTGGTGGTGTTTATTAAGTGTTTAGAATGCCCAGGAAGGTCTCACACATGCTTTGAGGATGAGCAGTGACAAAGCAAGCTGGTGGCCCTAGCCTACTCATTTAGGAAGCCATGTCTCTTCCAGGCAGCCCCTGCACTGAAGGGGACTGACCAGAACCCCAATTCCAGTTCTTAGCTCTTCAGGATGTCGGATCAAAGCTAACCAGTGCATAATTCTTCCTAACCACTCAATTCAGCTTGTCTTGGAAAACAGAATGTGACCCAGATCAATACAGTAAGACGGGAGGACCCAGATCAATACAGTAAGACGGGAGGAGTTTGCGAGTTCCTGGGATGCAGTTTCTCTTCCTTTGACACTGTCCTGTGTGCCACCCATCTTGCCTTGCTGCAGCCACCTGCTGGGAGCCAATGGAAAGGAAAGGGCAGAGTCAAGGCAGCTTCAGCGAAAACTAGGGCTTGACTGAGCTGCGTGTGAGCTCCATTGTGTCCCTGGAAATCTTTAAGGTGAGAATCCCTCTCTATTTTCATCCCAGTTTAATTGAGGGTTTGTATAGATTACTGCCTAGAGCAACCAAGTGAGATGGGTATGAGCAGGAAAGGTATGAGCAGCACCTGAGAAGAAGAGCACTCTTCTCAGGTCAGGTGCACCATGTCTACATGCTTAGGTGTATGTGTGCATGTGTGTGTGGGGGGGGGTGCAGTGAGAGGACCAGATGAGCTCTGAGACAGGGGTATGAAGGCTGTACCAGCTTTACTCTGCTAGCTCTTCTCTTTACACAGAAAAGTAAGCTTGCTTTTCCAGTTCCTCAACTAGTTAGTATCTGGTGTAGGAGGTCCTTCTGTATTTGTGTTGCTTTCATTGGTTGAATAAAGAAACTGCTTGGCCTTTTGATAGGGCAGCCCCTAGGTGGGCGGAGTAGACAGAACAGGATGCTGGGAAGAAGGGAAGTGTGGCAGATGCCATGAATCTCCTGCCTGAGATGGACGTAGGTTAGACTCTTGCTGGTAAGCCACAATCACGTGGTGCATAGATTTAATAGAAATGGGTTAATCAAGATGTGAGAGTTAGCCAATAAGAGGCTAGAGCTAATGAACCAGGGAGTAATTTAATTAATATAATTTCTGTGTGGTTATTTTGGGGGTTAAGCTAGCTGGGCAGTGGGACACAGCCCACTCCTCTTACAACAAGTATCTAGGGGATACCTGCTATGTCCAGGGTGACGGAGAGCCAACAATATAAAAAATGTGTTTCTTGAAATTAGGTGGCTTTTATAAAGTGTAGAAAATTGATGTGGACTCAGGTTCTGTTTATTTATTTTATTTATGAGAATTTCATATGTGAGTATAACACATTTTCATCATTGGCACCCTTCCCTTCCCCCAACTCTTCTTGTATCCTTTCAACATTCTGTCTTAAATCCATGTCCTCTTCTTCTCTGATTAAGTGTGTGTGTGTGTGTGTGTGTGTGTGTGTGTGTAACTCTAAAGGTCTATAAATATGATAGAGGCTAACCTGAGATACTAGCAGAGGACAAAGAACAATACAATACATTCCCCAGAAAGGAGGATCCTGTGTTAGGCCTTCATGTAAAGAGCTAGGAGAAGGGCAGTAGGCTAGGTGACCTTGCAAAGTGAAAGTGGGGTACATGGTGAAAATCAGAGCAGCCCAATATGTCGCAGGCACTGAGATTACTTCAGTGGTGATTACTGTGACTGGCTTGACAAAATGTGGCCGGGGAGGCACAGGCCGACCATGAAGAGCGTATGCTTTAGAGATGTGGAACACATACTGGTAGCACGGTGCGGGGAAGGGTCCTCAGTTGAGCTATAAAGTATGAATGAGCTGTGGCAGCAGTTTGGGGTGCAGACTAGGGAGAGCCAGCCAGAGGGCATACTTAGGGAGATGGCACATTAATCCAGGTCTAGGTAAGGGCCTGGAGAGGCAGTAGAGTCAGAGAAGTTGATAGGTTTGAGAGCCCCTTTGGGTAGGACCTTCCCAAAGCTCATCATCACTTGGAGAGGAGGGGTCGAGAAACAGCTAGTGAGACAAGCTATGGCATACTGGTCCCTGTAATCCCAAGTACCACCATGGGGGCTGTTGAAGAATGAGGATAAGAAACTGTGGGTGGGCAGACATAGTGGGTTATCTTGTAGATGTCCTGCATCTGAGAGGCACAGGAGAGTTTCACGCAGATATTCTTGTGGGCTGCTAGGTTTATGTATCTGGGCCTAGAGAGAGACATCAGGGCTATTAGCAATTCACGTTAGCTGTCAAGCATTCATCTAGAGACACCCCCAGAAGCACTCAAGTGGCAGAGGGCTTACTTCAGGCTGGGGTCTCCTCTACAGGCCAAGCAGATATCTGCTGCATGTGCTATTCTGAGCCCATCAGCCCCCGGCAGCCCAGCCTGCAGGCAGCTGGTCCGAGCTCCTCCAAACCCTAGTTATCATAGTGATAAAGAGGAAAAGAAGGCAAGTGTGGGCATTTAGAGGATTCTCCCTCTGTAATTGTTGATCTTTAAAATTCTTCCTCCAAACCTCACATCAAAATAATTTCTCATGCCTTATCCTATTTACAAAAGAATCAATAAAGTTAATGAAAACCTGAAATTCCCAGAGTCCTTGAAACTTGTAATGAGGAGAGTGTTCACTCCATGTCCCTTCTTGGCGATCTCAGCAGCTCAGAAGGGACCTTATATTTTCTGTTGAATAACTAACTATTCGGATATACAACAGGCAGATGAGGTATGAACGGCGCCACAGCAGAGAGAGGAGAGCTGGACATAGGCCAGGCAAGGTGGACAGCAATGCAAAGGGAGCTAAGAGCAGGACGGAGATGGCAGCAGCAGCTGTGCACCCTGCTGAATCAGCTCCTCGCAGGCTGATGCTGGCACCAATGCCACCCCCAAATTCATGTTCTGCTCATGAACTACTTCCTTGTGGTGAGGTGCCCTGACAAAGCCTAGCTTGTTCTGGAGAAACTGGAGTAACCTGTGTCCCAGGAAGAGAGGAAAAGGCCTGGTTTGGGGACTCAATGTGAATATGGGTTCTGACCCCAAAGAGCCATAAAACTCTTTAGAAATTTTGATTGAAATATATTGTAAGGGATAGAGTCCTAGAATGAAAGTGGGCATGCCAGCATTTATTGAATAGTATATCATATATTCTGATACATATTACATATTCTGATTTGCAAAGGACAGATTCCTAGAATGAAGGTGGGCATGCTGACTGACAAGTGGCACATTTTTTGAAACCCATGAAAAATGATTTTTCTATTCAAAACAAAAATTAGTTTCATGGACTCTCCTGGGTTAGAAGGTATATATATTCAGGTTTCTATAGCTCATTTTTCTGATGATTAAGAAACATAGCAAGAACACTGGCCTTGTTTTACAGTCGGAGAAAATCAGCTCCTTAGTCTCTGCCATGACATTCCTCGGGTGCTTTCTAGCTGAAGTTCCATATCTGTTTGCGCCCTCAAACCATATCACGTGAGGATACCATCAGGTCCTCTTCACAGAGAAGGCTCAGAGAAGTGACATTCTAAAATCATGGTTTCACCCTGTGCTGCATGGCCCTGACTGTCCCAGTAAGGCTTTGAGAGGCTGTGCACACCATGATGACCCAGCCAAGGAAAGGTGCTTGGCACCACTTATTTGCCAATACCCAGCTACCTCCTCTCTATGGCTACACTATTGGCAAGGATCACAGATGCCTGGGGATAGTATTCTCTGAATAAATGCTGGAAGAAATATAGGAAACAGAGGGGGTGAAGGGAGGAGGGCGAGAAGAGGAGAAAGGGAAGATGGCAATTGGCCATGCCTAGGGTTGTGAATGTCCAGAAGAAAAACCTTTCTATATATTCCTAGCCTCAAGCCAGAACCACTTTAAATTTGATTCATTTGAATTTGGCTATCTGGAAGACACATGAGCCAGACTAAACTAAAGATGTAACGGGGGAATAAAGCAAAGGAGAATGCATCTACAGTAGCTTTGGATTCTTTATATCCCCACCCCCATGTTTTGAGAAACTACAAATGTTATAGTCAGCAAAATACAATGTAACAACAACAACAACAAAAGCCTTCCAAGAGGAAGGGTCATGCCTAAATAATGCAATTATCTTTCTGCCTAAACAGTACACAGTTTTCTCTGTCTTATTAAGAAAGATGTTATATGAAAGCTACTTGAGTTGTTTTTTCATGCTTTGTTTTAACTAAGTCATTTTTTATGCTAGCTAACTTCAGTAAAAATACACACATCTGGTTCTTCATAAATAGTCAATGTTGAAGGAATCTACTTAAATGCAAATTAGAAAAATAAACATGACTTTCCATTTTTTTAAAGATGGGATAGCTAAAAGGTTATCATTGTTCTTTTTTAATGAAGCATAACTATTTCATAGAACAGGGATATTGAGTGAAAATCTTGTGTTTATTTTTCTTCATTTAGTGAAAGTGTCTGACATCACCTAACTCTCAAACCACCCAACCATTGTTAGTGTTGTACACTAATTATAGATTACACTGCAAATAAGATACGCACACTCGGCCTTGATCAGTTGATTAAGGGAAACGTCAGAAAATAACCAGTGGGTTTCTTTTGGCTGGTTATGTACATCCTAGTACATGCAAGGAAACACCCTGTACCCTGATAAAAAACATGCCCCAAAAGGTCCAACAACCTCCTTGAGGTGAATTTTGCTAAGCCCTGGAAACAAGGTCTTTTATAAAACAAAATCTTGTGTGTTAAAGTCCAAAGAGCAGAGAATACAAACCATTACAAGCTACTGTATGAACGTTACCAAGCTGTATCAAGGGTCCATAACCCTCTTTTTGTTTTATCTATAAAACAGGAATAACATTTATACTATTTAAATCTTAGGCTATCAAGGACATTAAAATAAAATGATGGGCTGGAAAAATCTTTGTTGGATGCTACATACACATGGATTTTTAAATCCATATAATGAGTATACTCTAGCCTACTCCCAAATATTTTAATTTAAATCAAAACAAGAGGTGAAAGGTGTGGGTCTTAGGCTGCAGGTTCACACCTGGAAAAAAGCGCCACGGGCTAGCGGGACTCACACCTCAGGTCATACGTGTACAATGCTCATAGCCCACTCCCAACATGCACCACGGGCCTCTGCAGAGAGTGGACCAGAAGCGCCAGCATTCGCTCACACAGCCATCCTGAGAGTATGTCTGCCTATACAAGCCACTCCACCAATATACTTGGGGTTCTAGTGCCTTTCTACTTCCCTGGATAGCCTGGCCACAAAGACAGTCTATTAGGCTAGACCTTGTGCCTCATCTGATCTCCCTGCGTCCACCTAGCATGAACGCACCCATACTTCCCCTTCTCCACCCCTCTGCCATGGCCCTGCTCTTTTGCTTCTAGAGATGTACTCCCTGTGGTTTGTAACAGCCCCTCACACCCCACCCGCCACACACTCTCAGGAGAGATGCCTATTAAAATGCCATTTTTCCTGTAATCCCTCTTGGAATTAGTTTATCCTGGATATAGAAGGAGCTCAATAGGCCATACTCTTTCTGAACACAAGCCATAGATGTGATTCTAAAATAAGGTGGCAGAGGGACCTTAGACAAAAGATGAGAGGCCCTATAAGCATCATGGGAACCAGGCAGATTTCCTGACTTTACAATTCTGCTTTCAAAGAAACTCTGTCTGCGCCAGGGCACATGCTCTTGTGCAAGACGGTAACACACAGTCCTCATGTGAGTAATTCTTGCCAGGAGTCTTAAGACCCTTCAACCCTGGTTTTCTGCTCTCCTAGGATTAAGCTTTCCTGGTTTTCTAATGAGAAGGAAGGGAAGAAGGGAGGGAAGGGGAGAAACAAGGAAGAGAGAATATTAAGGACTCCAAAATGTCAGCCTAGCTTCTAGGTTTCAAGACCTCTTATTGTAGTCAGTCACCTCTCCTGCTCTGACTCTTCATTCAGTTCTTCAGACTACAGGGTTGTGTACGTGGCGGCGGGGGAGGGGGGGCATCTGAAGTGACCATCCTTACACAGATCTCCAGAGAGGAAGACATGCCTGATGTCCTGGTAATAAACACCTACTGGAGAAGACAAGGTGTCCTCAGCTCTGCCTGTTTTCTGTTATGCTGGTAGTATGTATGCCTATAGATGTTTACACATTGCATGAAGGAAGCTGCTTTCTCCTGGTCATAAACTCTGTCTGTTCCAGGGAGGAGGGCCCAGCTGGCTATGCAGGGGACAGCATCACTGTTTGCTCATTCATCAGCTAGGATGCCAGTGCTACCGATTGGGCCGTGCCTGTAAATACACTGCTGTCCCATAGCACATTTCCTTCATCTTCCATCCAAATTCCTTATACCTAACAACATCACTGTTGTTCACAACTTAAACAGTCCGGGTTTCTTTATAACAAACAAATGCCCACTATGAGCAAAACCCTTTCCTTCTGCATAGCAATCTAACCCCCCAGTTAGCATCTAGATTCTGTTTCCATGGCAACAAATAAAGATGCTTCAAGCCAGCATGTTATTGAATCTTGGCGAAATATAAATAAGAGATTCTCTGACTGTATCTGAACTGGGAATAACTACAAAAAAAACTACATATGCCTCAATGTGGACATCAAAACCTGGGCTACCTTGAGTGGTGACTTTTATAAGGAGCAGGCTCTTTGCGAGGACCTTGTCAGTTGTGTCAAGTGTTACAAGATACAGGGTGCCATGGGGCACTACATGCCCACACTTGTAGTTGCCAAGGCAGATCTCATCTCCTTGCACTTGAGCCAGGCTACTGGGATGGGCATTTGAAAGGATTGACTGGTAGCCAGATATGAATAGCATTCTTATAGATCGCTGTCAAACACGGCTTCCTGAGTTTGTAAGTCTAAATGCTTAGAAGGGACTAAGGCTCCTCAGCAGCTGTTAGCTGCAATGTTAAACCCAGAATACACTGAACATAGTACTGTGCTTTCTCCTTATCTTCTTGTTCTCCACCTCACTTTCTCAATTTCAGTTTTCCCACATAACAAAAGTGGTAGGAAAAAACAGTCCTAACAGTGACTATTTATTAACTATTCTCATGTGCTGGATATTGTCCTAAACATTTGACATGTTTTAATTTACTTAATATCCCAATAATCTCAGTTATTTCCCCATTATAAACATCCAGTAGCATCACTCCATTTTACAGAACAGAAGGCAAGGCTCAAAGAATTTAACTATTGAACCAGAGGCGCACAGCTAAGTGAAGGAGAGAGTCAAACCCAAGAGGTCTAGCTCCTGTTGATGCTCTTAACTTTGATGCAGCCAAGAGTCTCAGCCAGAGCTTCCTTCTCCTCCCGAGCTCCCAGAGTGTGCTCTGCCTCTGCTGCTCTCGCTTATCCTCCACCCGCTTCCTCCTGGAGCTCTTACCGTGTGGTCTGCTAACTGCTTGCTTGAGTCTGCACCCACAAGCAGAAAGCCAGGTACCCCTACTTCTCAAGTCTGTTTGACTTTATTCTCACGAAGAATGGATGTGTTTTCATTTTCTGTTTTCCTAATACTACCTGGCTGGCCCGCTTAGCAGGGTGCTTTCTACAGATCTGCCTAGAGTCCCCCTTCTTTCCTGGCACTCAATAACATTGTCTTGTGGAAACGGGGGCTTTCTTACACTTGAACTCTTTCCTTATATTTATTACGTACTCTAAGCATGATGGAAATGTCAGGAACATCCGAATTTTGGAAGCTTGCCAAGTCTATTGACTTCTCCACATTTGCCTTCCACTTCCCTGGCTGCCCACTCATGGCTTCCTTTTGTGTCCCTTGAACCTTTATTATGACACTGTAAGGACTGGACCGCCACAGTTCGGCTCAAGTGATCTTCACATTAATGTTGTTACAAAGAAGGTACTGTCAGTTGTGTTTTAACATGGCAAGAATTTAGTATGGCTGGCTCTTCATTGCTGAGGACTTTTTAATCTGGGGACTTCAAAAATATATGAAAAAATTGTAACTGTACAAAATGCACACAGACTTTTTTCAATTTGTTATTTCCTAAATAATGCAATAAAATAAATATTAATGTGGCATCTCCACTGTGTCTCATAAGGAATCTAGAGGCCACTTAAAGTACGTTGGAAGGTGTCTGTAGGTTATATGTCAATATTATGTCATTTACCACAAGGAATTTGAACAGCCTCAGGGCCAACTCCCCGCAGATATTGAGATGATTGCAGTAAGAAGCGAATTGCCTAGGATCACACAGCTTACAAGTGATGAAGATAAACTCAGAATCTAATGTCCATCTGAACTGACATCCCATGCAATTTCCTGTTTCAGGATGCTCTCCATCTGTGACTTCTCAGATAACTGACAAGAATAAATATGTGCCAGGTGCCACACAATGGGGTTTATACACATGATCTCAATTTTTACAACAGCTCTAAGGGGTGACAACGGCCATCACCGCCCCTCTTTCTAGGTGAAGAAACAGATTCGGGAGATTCAAGTCAAGGTCACATGGCCTAGCTAGCATACTAAAGACAGATCTGGGTTTGCCTGCTGCCAAAATACATGCATTTAAGCCACTATTGAGTTATCTTCTAAATACACACGGAAATAATGGGTTGTCTGTGGATTCCTTTTGAATACATGGCACCTGTGGATACAACAGAAATGTCCCCTTGATCTCATGCCCACTTGTCAAACTGCCATATCTTTCCCAACATACTATCACCTTCTCTTGACTTTCCATCCCAGAGCCCACCTTAGGTGTTATTTCTAATGCTTCTGCTACTCACATCTCAGCCTCTCTTACCTGGATTATTTCAGTTACCTCCCTATGGCCTCTCCAACTCCATTCTGTCTCTTATGCCAAGCCACCTGCCTGGGCCAGGTTTATTCCTGTCAGTTTATTCACTGCCATGCAAGCATATCAGCAGGGCATCCCCTCAGTCAAGAACCAAAACCCCCAACAACCGGCTGCTTCTGATCTGCAAAGCAAAATCCAGTCTTCTTAGTGCTTCTCATGGATCTGCTTCACCCTGCAAGCATTTCCCAGCACTCTTCCACACGGACCATGCTCCCCAGCCAAGTCAATTCACTCACTGCCCTGCAAGCATTTCCCACCATGCTCAGCCCCTTCCACACCGTGGCCCACATCTTCCCCTAGCAAAATGCTCCAAGCCCCAATCTTCAGATCATTCCTTTCCTTCTAAACTGAAGTCTCAATTTCTCCTAATGCCTTCTTTGACCAGAGGAAGCTCTCCTGACAAATGTTTCCTCTATATTTCTTTAGTGTTTACCTTAATAGTTCATAAGCCTAGCCTTAATGAAGAACTATCTGAAGGGTTTTCTTAAAATCGACAGCTTTCTGGGCCCTGCTCTTGAAATTTAGAGTTAGTAGGATTTTTATTTTGCATTTTTGTTTAACAAGTTTACGTGAACTGTGGTGTGTCAGTGGCAAGGGAACCCCATTAGACTCAACCCTACCATCAACAAGCAGCATGGGCTATGATCTTTGAAGGGAGGGATACACACTAAAAGTCTCCCCTTTCCCTCCCTTCTCTCCCTGCTGGTATTTTCCAGACTATAGAACAGGAAACTAGGAGCTTCAACAGCAGTGGTTCTATTGTGGTTCTGGGGATTAAACAAGTCAGGCATGCATTTTACCCATGAGCCACTTCTCCAGCAACATGATACTGGTCTTGGCGAGTGTTAAAAATAGAGATAATATTCTGGCAAGGTACCTGGGATTTAGGAGACAGGTTATTAGGGAGGAGAGAGCTCTAGAAAGGATTCCTAATAATTTTTACCATGACTTCATAGGGGTTCCTGGTCAAATCCTAAATCAAGGACAAGACGCCTGAAAATCTGATAGACAGAAGGGACAGGAGGTGAGGCTCACTGTGAGCCAAACAGAAAGACTCAGCTCACATGAAGCTGTGTGATTCAGCTTAGACCACAGGAAGAGCATGCTGCAGGGAAGGGCCAAGGCTTCAGAATGAGAATATGCCTGGACCAGGGAAAACCTGGAAGTGCACCTACCACAGCAAAGCCTACACCAAATTTCTGCAAGGTCAAGATGATTGCTGGTGACCTAGTCCTCTCCTCGGACAGCTGTCATGGTAGCTACAGGAAGATGACCCCCACCAGAAACTTCTATAGCGTATACACTCTAATACAGAGTCCGAATTCTCAGACGCAAGAAGAATCAAAGAACAGCAGCTTATAATAAGACATTACTCAACAGGAACAGCCCAGAGATGATTTAGAATTGAATTAGCAGGCAAGTCCTCCAAAATAACTGTGATTAGCATCTGAAGAGAACAGGACAGGGCAAGGAGGGGTGTTCGGGGTTAAGTCACAGAAGACTGCAATAGGTCTGGAATTCACAAAAAGAATCATGTGGGTAAGAATTTGACTCAATGGTACAGTGCTCTCAGCATCCCAAGACCCTGAATTTGATTCCCAGCACCAGAAAAAAAAATTACACGAACACTCTAGAATTAAGAACTTAAGGTTTTTTTTTTTTTTTGAGTGTATTTAACATCAGAGTAGACACAGAAAAGAGGATTAATGAATGCGGAAACATAAATAGAAAGTAGCATAATGTCTTGCAAAGCAAGCAAACGGGAGAGCAGCAGAGCCATGAGACATAGCTGAACTGTCCACAGAACACTTCCATGATGATAGGCACTGCATCTGATGGTCCAGCATGGTTGTAACAAACACATGGACCTACTGAATACCTGAAATGTATTAAGTGCTGCTAATTTAGAATTGTATCCCTTAAACTAAGATTTAACTACCAAATGTCACAGCCCGGGAGGGAAGAGAGAAGGTGTAACATGACTGACCCTAAGGAAGTTCCTCCTAGAGAATCAGGTTGGACATTGATACTCAGCAGCATCCATTCCACACTAAATGGTTTGTTAAAAACAATCATGCTAGTTCTCTTTCTCCTTATTCGCTGGCTCCGGGATGAGCAGATCTCAGCCAGTATAAAGCAATGAAATTGAGAGGAGATTTGCTTGGGGATCCTGGGGAAGAGAAACCAGTGTCTGTCTGAATGTACCCTCTTCCTTCCTTTTTTATTTTATTTTATTTATTTTCTCCTTTTCCCAACCTACGGCCTCTGGGTGAAACAAATGAAGCCTGTAGCTCTGACTGCTGGCTTTCATCTTAGAACAATAGGGGAGTCGTGGGTGAAGCTCTGAGGAGAACCCTGGGGTAGAAAGCTCCTGGGCTTCTGATGACAGACTTTACTAGTCCATCTCTCTGCCTGAAGCTTAGCCTCTGCATGCCTATTTAAAGTTGAGAAATAATACAAGTCTTTGATAGTTAATCCTCTTTCAATCCAGCTTTCTATTTTTTTTTCAGCCAAAAGCACCAGCAACCAAATAACCATGTGTCACCATATGTGATACAATGTTTCATTCACCTGTTAATTATCCACTCAGTCCCAGACCCTGGGTTAGAGACCAGGATGGAAGGCCAAGGTCACAGACTAGCAGGGAGACAAGCATAGTCACTATTCTGTTAAAGTCATCTACTGTGTGAAGTACTTTAATGAATTTAAATACTATGGGCTGTCAGCACAGGAGCCTTTGGTCCAATGTGGCAGAAGAAAGAGTAGGGCAGAGCATAGACAGCTTTTGGAAGGTGGTAAAACTTAACACATGAAAAACAATAGGGTTTGGTCAGCTAAAAAGGGTATACAAGGAAAAAACCATCAGGATGAGAATGAATCACTCGAACAAGGTCCTGGGGAGTTAAAACGGGGTCCTAAATGGGCACACATGCAAGGCAAAGTGCCAGGATTTTACTAGCAAAGGGGAGCAACTAAGGGAGGAGGGATGTAGTCAGGGTTGCTTTACTCCTGATTGGGGGGGATGCTCTAAGCTAACTCCAATCTTAAACACGAAGGCATTTAATGTATTTTAGACTTCTTAATTCAGCCTCTGCCTCCACTTCCCCAGATTCCTTCCCCTCCCCACCTCCGTCTCACAAACCCTGCAATGTCTGGGGCAAAGCAGATAAAGATGGTGACGTGTGTGCGGAGGGAGCCGAACAAGTGTGATGCACAGCAGATCCGGAATGCGTGCCAGCTCCTTCCCACTCCCTTGGCACAGACAGGATAAACCCACAGTCACAGAAAGCAGTTGGTTTCTGATTAGAGAAGCCCAGGCTGCAGAACCTCATGCTAAAATCACACCCTGTTCTTGACAGATGCACTACAGCCCAGCTCTGTCTGGAGGGGCACATGATCCTATGGAGCCTCTAAGCCTTTCTCCTCACGCTCATCCTACTTACCCTAAGGACGACAGTGGATCGAACGGTTTGCCATTCTTTAATTCGTATAAATATTTTCAGGCGTGAAGCAGAGTTTTGCCTCTTTTTGCATTTCATTTCCAATCTGTGTGCCTGGATAGACTGCATACCCTGGGGCACTGGCAAGCCATGCATTGCCCTTCTGTGAGAATGGAATGGTCACCCAGCAGCCAGCAAGTCACACAGATAGGAATTAGAACTAGCCAAGCCAGGAGGCAGCCCAGGGATATTGACTCTGAATGGCTAAATTCTTTCCATTTAAACCACAAATACTGATAAAATATTTTCAGGAATGGAGTAAGGGAATGCACTTTACTCGCTTCCCAAAATGTAGAACTGAAGAGGTCAGATCCTATTTAACAAGCTGAGAAAAGAGTGCCCAACTTTATCCCAGAGCTAAATTTAGGCATCCACCGAGATCTGGCCCTTTGGCAAGTTAATTTAGATGAACTAATAATGGCTGTTCCTGGCATACAGGATACACTCAGTAAATGGGAACTATTATTTTTACTGTAAAAATGGAGTGTCTGGTTGATGTTCTCATCCAGTCCTCCTATGCATCCTAAAATTGGCTGTGCCAGTCATTCGCACATCTGGGAGCAAGATTCCACTGGGAGCCCCACTGTGGGAGAGATGGACACTGTATTGAAGGGCTATGGGCTAGGTAGGCTGAGGAAGAGGCCCAAGCACCCTGTCCCCTCTTGTCCTCTTAAGCCCCAGCAGCCTTCAGGTATGAGACTCAGGTACATGTGTGAGGAGGGGCTTGGCTTCCAGACCCCTCTTGACAAAGTATCCTATACAGAGCAGAGAAGCAGCTTCCTGAATGGAGGAGAGTCTGCCCAGTCCTCAGAGGACTCAGGTAAGCTTCTATGGGTAAGAGAGATCCCGCTATTCTTCAGGGTCCGGCAAAAATGCAAGGACCCCATAATGCACACTCGTGCTTTAGAGACCTTCATCACCTCCTCCACTTTTCTGTGCCTCAGAAGAAATGCCACTTTGGATTTCACTCAGTTATTAATCCTTCTCCCAGAATAACTGAGGGATCTGTTGTTTGCCTTCTCTGTCAGTCATCAGTGATGCTGGCTGGGCATTCCCTTCATTTCCTCTCTGACGCTGGCTCACCACTTGGTCACACTTCCTTTCTTTGTCTCCAGGGCTTTTCTTCCCCTTCATACCCTCTCTGCCACTCCACCTGCCCCTCACCTGTGTTCGTACAGAAGGACCATGCTGGGCTCTGCTACAAATTCTCCACAGCCAGAGGAAACTCACTGCAACTCCACTTCCTAACAGCAAGGCCTTAGAGAGAAGCCCTGGGAAGGCTCAGCAGTAGGTGGTGCTCTTGTGCCAGCTCAGGGCTGGTGTTCAAATGCTTGATTCTGACAGCTCAGGGAGGGCACAATGTGCCTCCCAGGAACCCAGAGTTATCAAAACCAGAGTTATCAAAACAAGCTGGCTGTGACCTGCAGGCTCTGCAGTGTAACTGAGAGATGAGGCCTGTGAGTAGCTTGAAGACCAGACTGGACGAACAGAGCCAATGGGGAGTGCATACCCACTCTCGATACCTCTTGGTAAAGTCAACCTCCCAGGGAGTTTCTTACACACACACACACACACACACACACACCAGTTTACTAAGGAGGGGCTAGGATTGGCAAAGGAGCACTACAGTGGATTTCTTGGGGAGCATGGACTGGGATCAAGGAGAAAAAAAGCCACCTGGGACTCTGGCTAGAGGCAGTACTCCATGGAATTGAGATGCTTTCGCAGGAGGAGCTGGACACAGGGTGATGCTGCTTCTGCAGGCAGTGATGGTTTTGATTCTCTCCATGACAAGATGATGTAATTTCCGACGTGCTTGGGAAGATCAATGGGACCCAGAAACAGGGCTGGAACAACACATGCCCCTGAGTTGGGCTTCTCCTTGAGAAACAGAGACCATCACTGACCTGGACACCAATAACCTGTTAATCCAACACACCCAAACTGGAAAGTCACGCCTATAATTACAGGTGAGAAGACAGCCTTCTGTATTTATGAATGGGACTTTCTGAGTGGCGGACCACCCTTCTCTGAGTGGGGAGGCCCGGGGTTTCCTAGATGAACTGCAAGAAGCAACTTCACCTCCTACCACTGCACACAAAATCTTTGTCTTGCCCAAGTAAGTGGGACCAAGGGTTGCAGACTCCTTCATCCTCTCCTGTTTGAAAATTTGGTCCCAGGAAGGCCACACTGAGAGCCGAGGCCCACAGCAATGCAAACAGACTGAAAGAACTCAAGGGACTTTGTATGAAGCAGAGGCTGGAGAAGGACTATGAGAGACCTAGCCAGCCCCTGAAGTGCTGTCTGAAGGGAGCAGAATGAGACTGGCTTCAGGGCATGGTAGGGACAGGGCTGGGGCTACTGGATGGAAACTTCAGAAGGCTTCCCCGATTCCAAACTTAGTGTTGTCTCTAGAAGCCTTGGCTGGCTTCTGTGGCCTGTTTTCTCTGCCTTCTACTGATGGCCTGAGTCACACAGGCAGCTCTTCCTCTGCTCTGGCAGGGAAGGAAGCAGGGATGCAAAGGGAAGGAGGAGCAGACTGATCAGAGAAACATTTACAAACAGGGTGGGGAAGGCCTGTGCTAAGGACATGCACCTCCAGGGACAGGAAATGGGGAAGAAGGAAGTAGGGGTGAGAGTCCTGGTAAAGAAAAGAAAAGTGATTGGTTCAAAGTGAAATTCCCGAAAAGAAACCTTGAAGAAGCTCCCCACCCAAAACAAACACACACTTAGTTTTAGTTTATGAATTCTACCAGAGTTATTGTCTCTTCAAAATGGGGACCCAAGCCTACATTGGGCAATGCAGGTCTGTAATCTAACTCAAGAGGTGGAGGCTGGAGGATTCTGAGTCTGGGGCCAGCCTGGCCTCACAACAACACAACAAGATTCTGTCTTCAAAAAAATGAGGAGCTTACCCTAGCCACTCCTCCACTTCCAAGACAGAACTAGAGGTAAGATGTTTTCTTCTTTCTTAGACTACCACGTGCTCTCTCTCCCAGACACACACCTCCTCATTCTATCTCCCCCAGGAAGAATAAGTACCTTGGTATCTTAATTCACCCAAGCAGTAGCCACTGGAGTGGTTCCTGTATGGAAGCCATCTGTTTCTTAGATAGTATGGAGACCTGCATCTGTGTTCCTGTCCAATGCCTGAGGAAAGAGGACTCTGCTCCTCTGAACAGGGCAGGGTGTATGGTAAGTCGCAGGCATCCGGTGACTAAATTAGTTAGCTGACGAATGTTTCTCAGGGGCTGTTCTGTGCATCCTCCTGACATACACCCCATCTTTGATTGGATTTCCTTTTCTGGGGCCCATTCACAAGTAGCAGCTGCACAGGTAGACTTTACATACAGCCTTGTGTCAGGGTCACAGTGGAGACCCAAAGACTCCCAGACTCCAAACATTCCTCACAGCCCTCGGTCCATGCTGCTCAGCCACACTCCCAAGAAGAATGCTCCGGCTGGGATATGAACTCGAGCTGAAATACAGGAGGAGGAAGAGAGGAGGATGGAAAAGGATGCGAGAGGGAGAGAAACGGTTTGGGGAAGCACTTCCACCTCCAGCCTGCACAACACTACGACTTGGATTATTTTCAGGATCTAAGGTTTCTAACGTTCAAGAGGAGGAAATGAGAAGAAGTAAGTACAAATTCCCAGGGCCGGCAGACTGGAAATAATTCAGAACACTGTGTTCTGTGTGAAGGGGGCAGGGTACAGACACACTTCCTTGCCCTGAGCCCAGTCAACAAGAGGTGAAGAGGTTCGACTCTTTAGGTCTGGAGAGGAGGGGGGGGGCAGGAATTAAGTGGGCACCAGAACCTTTTTCCAAAGAAAGCAGGAAATTACACACTGCCCAGAAAAGATCTTGCCCTCTTGGCCTCACAGAAGGCTGCAGTTCTCTTTGCAGCCTCCCTCCCAATGAAATAGGCTGAGACTAATAAATCCCATGGAGACTCAGCACAGCCCTCCACAGCCTGTCCAGGGCTTGGTCCTTCACCACAGAAATGGTTAAGGGCATATGGAAGATAGCACTTGTCCTCAGGCCCTTGGCCACCCTGTAGGGTGCAGGCACATATTGTTGTCTCTTCTGTATGGCAAGACATCTCTAAATTACAGGCTGTGTATAGGTGCGCAGATTTGCCAGTACATATCTGCATGCCTTGCTCCCTCTCTCCTCCTCATGTCCTGTGTGTGTGCGTGTGCATGTGATTGTGTGTGCATGCATGTGTGTGCATGCATGCATATGTGTGTGTATAGCTATGTGGGTAAGGGCAGAACTGGCCTCAGAGAAAAATGCTCTTTTCCAGAGCTGCCTATCTCTCTCTATCCCAGGCAAAATCCTCCTCATTACCAGGCCTTGGCTTTTCTACCTGCAGAGCAGGAAATAGATCCATACCTGCCTTTCTACCACATGAAGCAAATGGCAGACCAACATTGAACCACTGACTGCGTGACTTTGGGTGGGTCTCTGCTCTGGTCCAAAATTTTCTATGTAAAAGGAAAGGGCTGAGCCAGAAAACCTAGGCTCATGGGTGTGAGAATACTTTCAAAACTGCCAGTCAAACCCATATCACACATTGGTATTGTGATTAGTACAAAACCACTTCAGTTTGACAAATGGCTGTGGAGTCACGCTTACTGTGGCCTTCCAGGACACTGGGCTGGAGGTCAGGGGAAGAGAAGAGACAATGGGACCATGTCCAGTGCAGAAGGAGAAGTAGAGGAATTTTTCCACAACTGACCATACTGATTCTAACCAGCCCACTTTAGGTTCTGCTTTGGGCGCTAAAGAGTGATCAGAACCACTCTCATTTTGGAAGAAGAGAACAGGAAAGAGTCAAGAGTCGTGAAGACTCTGCCCAGCTATGAGGCATCCTGGGAATGTCTTGAAATGCTAATGTGGCTAACAGGGCAAACAATTATTGAAAACACATATGCACACAGCCCTTCCAAGTAGTCTGCTGCCTACTGTGAGCCCCTTCACCCATGAGTGCCCCACACATCTTTTCTCAGAGTGAGTAATATGAAAACTACATTCCTTTATTTGTACAGTCTTCTAAGAATATAAAATGCATGCATGTATATCCTGGATAGATTATAAGAAGCTTTGTTTACAAAGAAATAGGACATGGGCTGGGGAGATGGTTCAGTGGTTAAGAGCACTGGCTGCTCTTCCAGAGGACCAAAGTTCAATTTTTAGCACACATGGTAACTCATAGCCACCTGTAGAAGCTATATCCAGGTGATCCAATACCATCTTCTGCACTCTATGGGTTTGAGAGACACACATGGCACACAGACATACAGGCAGACAAAATACTCATACAAAAATAAAATAAAGTAATAAAATAAAATGAAGACACATAAACTCCTAGCTATTTACAAAGCAGATAGTAGTGGATCAGATGTACAAGTTGATAAGAAAACTGATGGGCTCCCTCAGGAAGCTAGAACTAATCACTTCTCTCCGGGGCTACTTCAGGGATAGACAGTGTTTTCAGAGACCTTTTCCTGTGGAGGGTCCCCTTCCTATGCAACCTATTAAGTGGGACCCAATTTGACCTCCTTTCCTTAGCCAAGGACACTGCACAACCTGCTTACTTATAAGGATGCCATGAATCTATGTCTTAATTCCCATCTTCTCTCAAATATCAATTCTTAATCGTGTTTCATTAGAAGTTACTGAAAGCCAGGTGGTGGTGGCGGCACATGCCTTTAATCCCAGCACTCGGGAGGCAGTGGCAGGCAGATCTCTGTGAGTTCGAGGCTAGCCTGGTCTACAAGAGATAGTTCCAGGACAGGCTCCAAAGCTACAGAGAAACCCTGCTTCAAACAAAACAAAACAAAAAAGTTACTGAGAATCCTCTGAAGCAAGTCCACACACACATGTTTGACATGATCCTAGACATGCCTGAGAAGAGGAACTCTCAAATGAATAACTGCCTTCATCCACCTGGCCTGTGGACACATCTGTGGAGCATTTTCTTGACTGGCCTGGATGTAGGAAGGTCCAGCCTACTATGGATGGTGGTCCTGAGTTGTATAAGGCAGGCAGCTAAGCAACCAGTAAGCAGTTTTACTCTATGGTTTCTGCTTCAGTTCTTGCCTCCAGGTTCTGCCTTGAGTTCCTGCCCTCAGTTCCTTCAGTGACGGCCTCTTTCTCAGTAGTGTAAGATGAAATAAACCCTTAGGTCCCCCAAATTCTTTTGGTTAGTGTTTCATCACAGCCTTAGAAATGCACACCAGGACAGTAAGAGAACATCCAAGACACACAGCACAGCTTCAGTGGGCAGCAGTGGCTGAAGACTGAACCAGGATATCAGTCATGTAGAGAGAAGACAGGAAGTCAACACAGGGAAGCAGCAGGCACTCAGGGGCCAGGCATCTCCACATGCATCCCCATTACATCCATTAAATCCCCTGGGCAGCAGCTTGGCTTGCTAAAGCGGGAAGGTACTTAGGAGATTACCTGCTGAGAAAAGTTGGTTACTTCCCACCATCCCCAAAGCAAGAGTCCAGTAAGAGAACCTCCTGCAGATATGAGAGGAGCAGGGAGGACAGGACAGCAAAAGGTATTTTAGAATTGTTGAACTATAAAGGGCTCTGACATTCTCCAGTGCAGCAGGTCTCAGGGGAAAGGGGTAAGGGACTGGAGTGTGGGACTGTGTCAAACTACTGTGGAGACTTTGAGAGGTCTCCTTCATAGCGATTATCTTGGCAGAGGCAGGAGGATCTCTGTGAGTTCGAGGCCAGCCTGGTCTGGTTTACAGAGCAAGTTCCAGGACAGTCAGGGCTACACAAAGAAACACTCTCTCAGACAAACAAACAAACACAAACAAAGTGTTGATCTCAGCCACCTCCACTGACACACCTATCACAACTGTGACTATGGCCACACCACTTCATCCCCCTTAAAGGATGTCCCTGTTAAGGAAGTGTGTGGAACATGACAATGCTGTAACATGGAAGCACAGGGCAAACATCACTCAATCAGTCCCAATTTTGGGTTTTGTTGAAATATAATTGGAGGTCAGGAGGTTCTAAGTTATGCATAAAGTGTCACAATTGGCCACTGGCACCCCAGGACAAATCCTAAGTGTCAACCACCACACCTCCATTTCTGCATTGACATAGTATAATAAGTATGAATGGAATTTCACAATGTGAGAATAAATATACAACCAAGTGTATGAAAGCCAGGCCCATGCGAGAAATGGAGGAGGGCTTGTCTTATTTTGGTCACTTCCAAAGTACATATTTATATAGGAAACAAACAGAACATGCTAGGCAAAGCAGTAATCTTCTGGTTTCAAAGTTATGAAGCCCCACTAGGTCACCGTGCTCACTGTTTGCAAATTCTCCAGAAAAAAAAATAGAAATATCCACTTTCTTAGAATAGCGGTGGGTGGGCATTAAATAGCTGACTGGAGAGACATCAGGACAGCAGGCCCTATTCAGGAATGAGTGACCATGGTTTCCCAATCACTTAATCATTTTATCAGGGACTCTTCTGAACAAGTTCCCTTCTTGTAAAGATGGGAAGAGGAGGACCTCCCTCAGACGAGAAGGCAGGTGGTGAAATAACGTCAGTGTTTTTTTTTCCTGATGCTTCTTGTATGCATTGACTTCTAAATGGGTATCATGAGTAACGATCGCTGCCATTACACAAGACTGAGACTTCTTACCATGTGTGGGAGGTGTGCTTTTGTTTTACGATTCCTTCCAGGTCTAACATGTTAAATGTTACCCAAGGCTCTCAGGAGGACACAGCACCCACGGAAGGACCGCCTCTGGAAAGTGTTTACCCTTTCCTCTTCTGTAGGCATTGAGTCTGGTGACTGACTTTTGGTTCCACACAGTCCACCCCTTCTCTTTGATAACAGGCTATGGTTATATGACATACATTTTCCTCACGTGGGGACCACTGTAGCCAGAGGCAGATGGGACTAGAAACAAAGCGGTATGGAGAAGAACTATCTGCCCCAGGCTAATTCTGTGCAAGCAACTGGACCCATGTTCTGCGAACACAGTGCTGTATGGGTCCAGTAGTCACAGATCAGAGGGCTCTGGGCCGAGGCAGAAGTGGTTCATCTTCCATCATCATGGGCTAGTTAAATCATCTCTGAATTACCCAGCACTCCCAGCTTTCTTATTAAGGCCTCTCCATCACTCCGGAGCAGAGTGTAGATGTTCCCTCTTTCCTGGGAACTCCCAAATGCAGCAGTTATGCCTAGGGCAATTCAGGCCACAGCAGACATTAAGGAAGAGTGAAGGGAGAAGGGGAGCATTCAGAGGGTGAGAATGCCCATGACTTTGATCACAGTGGTGGCTTCAAGGTGTCTCCTCATATCTAAGTCTCATTAGATTGTCTACCTTAAACATGTGCTTTGTTTTACATCAATTAACCCTCAAAGCTGTTTTGACACAAAGAAATAGGTATTGATGTATCTGTCTTTTTGTTGCTGTTGTTGGATAGTGAGCTACTCTGGGTTAGAAATTCTAGCCTTTTCATATTGATCCAAGATCGTCTGTACAAAGATCTGTACAAAGGATAGCTTCTTTATACTCACAATAATATAAACGGGAAGCCTGCTTTATACCATTTGTAGGATAGAGCCTCCCTCCCGACTGGGAGAGATTGTGGCTCTGTCCCTACCATCTCCAAGATCTGTATAATACAGGGGCCGTCACAGGGGTCAGGAAAGGTGGTAGGAGACAGCTTCATTCTCCAAGGAGAATGGGTAAGTGGGGAGTCACCAACCTATTATTCATGCCTGGAAGGCAAGTGGTCACCTCACAGGGCCAGAGGAGACACTCCTTGCCCACTTCTGTTATAAAAATAGGAGCAGAGTGGTCAGTGAAGTTAACTAACTGCCAAGAGCTTCCCAGATCTGGAGACACTCCACTGACCACCCCCGCTGCCTGCAAGGAGGCTGAGATGTGGCTCATACAGGAACTATTCCCTCAAGCCCTTGTTTAGATGTGGATGTGCACACAGCCCTACTCCAAAGCATCACCCTCCTGACTCCGTCCAAAAGCACCAAATAAGTCAAAGGCTGAGGCATTTAGCTCTGCATGGATCTTCTAAATTAATCTGGATGCAACTTTAAAGGACTGCGTTTCTCCCTGGCTCCACACCCAACACATTTTCTGTGGCAGCTGGGTCAAGCTTGAGCAACAGTCTCAACACTGACTCAATGTTAAAATATTCCCAGCATCCCTCTCCTTAGCTCTGTTTTGTTTTTAATAATTTAATTTTAATAATTTAATTCTGCCCTTCCCTGAATACCCCTACATACAGAAATGTACATTCATACACATGCATAAACACACTTCTTTTTCTTTTTAAAATGCTGTATATTATGTGTATGTGTTTTTTCTGCATGTGTATGTATGTACATTATGTGTGTGCAGTGTCCAGGATCCCTGGAACTGGAATGACAGGCAACTGTTAGTTACCATGAGGGTGCTAGGAATCTTCTGAAAAACCCAGTGCTCTTAACCACTGATCCATCTCTCCAGCCTCACTTTTTCTCTTTCAAGGTATAAGTTCACCACAGAAGATGGGTTCTAAACCGAGTTCATGGGCTTAAATTCATGGTGACAGGCTTAAATCCATAAACGGTGATAATATACTTAGATGGGGGCACCATTATTTTCAATAATGTCTACCTGAAATACAGCATTCCTCTCCATTATAAACAGAGACAACCAACTATCCAGACTTAGCTAAAGTGGTATTTTTAATACCAGCAGCAACACAAACATTTCCACACAACATCAGCATTGCTGTTCTGAAATGCCATTCATGTTTATTACTGTTTCCAAGTCATAGTAGCCATTAGACTTCAAGTCGATCTTACATTTGTCACGTTAATAAAGAGGTACATATTTTTTAAAAGCTAATACTGTATTTTATTTGTTTTACAAGCCTATGTATATTTTTGTCTGTACTTACAAATATTATTGTGAGAAGTCTGTATGTCTTACCAGACAAGAGGTCCGTATTCTCCGGAAGAGTAAGAATTAGATAGTGTGATTTGGGAAACTAAAGAGATAACTCAGTGGCTAAGAGCACTTGCCATACAAGTCTGAGGACCCCAGCTCAGGATCCATAGCCATGTAAAAAGCCAGATGTGGCCACATACATGCCTGCAACCTGAGAGCTAAAAGGAGCAGGGACAGGAGGGTCCTTAGAATTTCTT
The DNA here is from genome assembly GCA_001685075.1 of Bramus lutescens. Classification (NCBI taxonomy): domain Eukaryota; kingdom Metazoa; phylum Chordata; class Mammalia; order Rodentia; family Cricetidae; genus Bramus; species Bramus lutescens. The sequence continues at coordinate 34,027 of LOEQ01004136.1, read as the reverse complement.
GGCTACCAGTCTAGCTTCAAGTTCAATTAGAAATCCTATCTCAAAGGAAAAGAGAAATACAGTAGAGCAAGACACTTGATGTTTTCCTCTGGCCTTTGTGTGTATGAGCAGGTGTGCATGACCACACACAGGCAAGGTACCTGCACATAGCTTTATACAACACACACAGGCACATGCATTCACACACACAAGAAAGTGGAACTGGAGACTTTATTCAGAAAATCCACACATTAGCCAAGTGACCTAGAGACACATAGCTGTTTACAACACACACACACACACACACACACACACAAACACAGACACACATACTAAAATGAAGTTGGAGACTTTATTCAGAATATCAACACATTAGTCAAGGGACAAACAGGTGGTATTCAGTGTTAGCATGAGATGAGTCCTGGGAATAGAGAGGCAAAAGTGTTCCTAGAGAAGAGCTTGAGGAAGCTGTGAAGGCCAACTAAAATACCGACCCTGTTTAGCTAGCAGTATGATCCTGGGCAAGCCACTCCGAGTCTCTACCCAGGAATACTGATGTACTGTGCAATTCTTGGGAGATGAATTGGGAGGCTCTACGAGGGACAGCCACCCCTGGCTAGCTGAATGGAATGCAGCTGACTCTAGAAGGGCAGCCTTCCCACCTGGGAACTTCAGCAGCCAAGAGATGCTCTTTTGTCTTCGAAGCAGACATTACTGGTGTTCTGTGCAGGCTTTTCATAGCTTTGAGCTACAGGGATGTCCTGAAGGGTTCTAAACTCTAAAACATACCTAGGCGGATATGAGCTCCCTGTCCCCGCCTTATCTCTGGTTCATTGGCATAACCTTACCCAGGACAGGTTTCAGAATGGAATTCCTGCCCCAGACCATAGATCTCAAGTGAAACTGGAAGTGTTTCAGATCTCCCAGCACTTAAAGTATCGACTCTGGCTTTCCCAAGAGCTGGTTCCTGGCCTGGCCTGTTGTCACTCAAGGAGTGGTACAAGGGGTTCTGTGATCTAAACAAGTCAGGCAGAGTCAGACCCAGGCTGCCACATCACTGGGCACAGAGGTCTGAAGGAGGTCAGGAAACTTTGCATGGCTCACCATGACAGAACCACAAGTTTACTGTAGCTATGGATATGAATTCTTTCGAAAGTACATGGATTGATTTTCTAGTGATCACAAAAGATCAGAAAATTTGCCCATCAACATTAAAACCATTCATAAGTCTGGAATTTATAAATTAAATGTAGCCATCTATGATAAATTTTTTCTACATATATAAATTAGGATTGTTATGTAGAAAGTTTAAGATCTTGATTTTACTTCTTCAAAATACCTAAGATACTTTCAATCTTGGTTCTGTGTGTGTGTATGTATGTTCATGTGTAAGCATGTGTGTGCATATGCAGATGTGCATTCTCATATGTGTATGGGTGCATGTATGTCTAGACCATAGTGGTCAACCTCAAATGTTGTCCCTAAAGAGCTGTCCATTTTGTTTATTGAGATGTGATCTCTCACTGGGACCTGAAGCTTGCCTGTTAGGCTAGGCTGGATGGGTCATCCATATCCAAGGATTTATCTGTTTCCACCTCCCCAGGGTTGGGATTGTGAGCATGTACCACCATGCCTGGCATTTTAGGTGAGTTCTGGAAATCAAACTCAAGTTCTCCAACTTTGAAGGTAAGTACTTTATCAGCTGAGCTACCTCCTCAGACCATGATGTGAGCTCTCAAACACCTCTGTGTCAGATACTATAAAACTCACAGGTTCCTGAACATGCCACAGTATAAGTGACAGTCACACCTCGAAACCAAGTAAGAGGGAGGGAGCCCGTTTCCCTCTTCTTCAAGGGCACCTAGGAGCGAACCCTTCTTTCTCCATGTTAGTTTATCCAGAGGAGGTGCTTTCTTGTTCTCGGCAGAGACTCTAGGTGCCTTTTATTCTGTTTTCTTTCTCACAGCTTACTTTTCCATGACAAGGAAAAAGCTGTGAACATGTACTGCTGGGAAAGTGGTATCTTATCTGAAAACGTCCTTCAAAAAGAAGTGGCATGGCCAGAAGAGTCTGGAACTCGGAAACCAAAGACTAGATCCATAGGTCAGCGCTGTCAAGAACAAAGAGCTTCGGTTGTCTTGTGCCAAGACAGATACCACCACCTGCCTCACAGGGATTGAAGGGATGTACAGATATAGAAATCCATACTTAAAATTTCCTAGAAAGGAAAGTCCATGAAGGGACAATAATGGTTGCTAGTAGTGCTGCTGTTTTGGCTGCTAGCAGCTCAATTCACTAACTCATCAAAGGCTCATAGGGCAATGTCTAACTGCATTGATTCAAGCATGAACTCTGCAACCAGATTACACTCCCAAGCTTAGCTAGTTCCACCCAGAAAATGGAACATGATAGTCCACTTACCTCTCAGAACTCTGAGGATGGCTAACACAAGTTAATCTATATATAGCCAAAAGAACAGAGCCTAGCATATACTAAAACCAATGTAACAATAAACTTTAATAATAAGTGGTCAATGGCCAAATATGAGAGTGAAATAATTTAAGCTCTCTGAAACCAATGGGCATCTTTTAAAAAGGATTTCAACCAAATTTCTCCAACCAGAGATTTGGACTAACGACCCCAACAGTTTCCCCATAAAGTTATGCCCCACCACACTCAGCTCAGGCTTGGCCCACTCCCTACCTTCTCAGCATCCTGCTCAAATAGCCGCAGCTGGAAGCACTGATCTAGCTTGAGCTTGCGCACGTGCCACATCTGGTGCAGGTGTTGCCGGGTGGAATGCAGCTTGTCGAGGAGGCTGGTGATCTTGGGGACAAGGCTCTGGAAGTCAGCGCTCCCTGGGATGCAGTTGCGCCCTGAGAAGCCATCACTGCAGCGGATG
>LOEQ01004136.1:19987-30201 GCA_001685075.1 Bramus lutescens | reverse complement strand
TGCCCTCTTCTGGCCTGCAGGCAGAGCACCGAGAATACTGTATACATAATAAATCTTAAAAAAAAACCAACTGGGGATAGGTAGCAGTTGGGCCTTTCATTCGAAGTAGAGAATATTGTGTCCAGGAATGGTGTCTCCAGCAAGCAGCCACCCTACTGTCCAGTAAACACCTTTCCCTGCCTGTCGGGCTTTGGGCTTCTCCCCTCTCTGATGAAGAGGCCATGAAGGGAATATCTGGATTTAGACTCTCCCTTACTAATGTCACGATTTAGGACTATCTAAGGTTTCAAGGACCCAGTCTCCTTCCCTATAGAGCAGAGCTAAACCAGGTTGAATCTGATTAAATGTGTCCATGTGTGTCAAGTTCAGAGGAGACTAGGCATGGAGTAGGTGCCCCACCCACACTCACTGTGGTCAGAAATGAAGGTCAGTGAGTATCTAACATATAAGCCAGCAAGAGCTGTCCGTCCCTGCATCTCATGGCTCTCCGAGTATCTCCCTTCCCCCCACACCCAAACTGAGACACGAGATGGAGCTTCATGGAAAGGAGGGCTGACCTAGAGCAGAGACTCTCATTCTTGACTGCTCACTACATCCCTTAGGGCAATGGTTCTCAACCTTCCAAATGCTGAGACCCTTTAATACAGTTCTTCATGTTATGGTGACCCCGACCATAAAATAATTTTTGTTGCTACTTCATAACTGTAATTTTGTTACTGTTATGAATTGTAATATAAACGTCTGTGTTTTCTGATGGTCTTAGGCGACCCCTGTGAAAGGGTCACTTGGCTCCCAGGTTGAGGACCATTGCTTTAGGGAGTTTGAGGAAACAAGCCCACAGAGATCCTAATTTCATTCTACCAGAACTCAGCAGTGGGTGACTTTAAATGTCCTCAGGTGATTCTAATATGCAGCCAGTGGCAGAGAACTCTGTAGGTCTTGGCTACTCCAAAGCATGGCATTTGGACCACCAACATCCGTGCCACTGGAGAGCCTGTCAGATGGCTCTTAGGCCCATCACAGGCTAGAGGCAGATTCCATGCTTTCCAGATTCCCAGGGGGTTTGTGGGCATTAACGCTGAGACTCCTCACTCTGGAGCACGTTCTCTTCCCAGCTTGGCCGTGCTCACCACATCTAGGAAGTTAACACTCAGGAGCTATTGGCTGCTCACTGAACATCTGCTGCAGGCCGAGCCCCTTGCCCTCCTTCCCATCTCGTGGGCTGTCTCGGTCTGAGCAGGGACTCCACCTGCTGTTGCTAAGACCACTAGTGCTCCCTAATTCTTTGCTGAGGGGAAGCCACCACCTGTCTGCTTTCTGCATCTCTGGCTTAGGAGGCAGAGACAATTTTGTTCGGCTTGGGGTGAAGAGGGTCATGGAGTGGGCAGGACAGATACACAGAAGCAAATGTTTCCAGAGTTCTTAGAAATACCCGTTTCAGGTTCTCCCTTATAAATGCACAGGTGTCACCAGCACTGTAAAAACTAGCCAAAAAGGTTGAAAGTGTTTTCTGCGGGACTTGGAGCTTTAGGTAGGGTTCTGGGAGACTGTGTGTGATGTTTAATGGTTTTTGCACCAAGACAATTTTCTTGGGCTATTAATAGAGAGTGAAAACGTCCTCAGTCAAGAGGTCAGGCCATTAGTACTCAAATTGCAGCCAACTGGGGCCACCACCCCAAAACATATGATGCACTCCTAGTCCTTGGGGACAGCACTCTAGAATGGGAAACTCTGAAAGATTAAATGCAGTTCTGACTTTAAAACAAACTCTCTCTCTCTCTCTCTCTCTCTCTCTCTCTCTCTCTGCTCAAATTTGGCTAGAGCAAGAATGTTTAAACCTCTGATTTAATCTTATGTGTCGTCATCATGAAGTCTCAAGAACTTATATGCACTCTGGAGAATTTAGTTTAAAAAACAACATGTTTTCATGGACATGAAAGTCTCTTCTCATATCAAAAAAGGATAAAAAAACATGAACAAAATAAAGTCCATTTTCTAGTTCCTTAAATAAGCCACTGCACACAATTCCACTTCTCAGGCTCCTCCTCAGAGATTAAAACCATTCAAGATCACACTGCCAATACTGTTCTATGATATGCCTTCTAAAAATTATGTCATGAACATTTTGTAATATTTTCTAAATATGATTTTAATAGCTTTATAAGATTTCTATATCAGTGTCACCAAAATTAATGGCTTGTTAGTAAAAAGACCAATAAATGCATGTACATGTTAATATATCTGTATAAGTAGATATATAGTAAACATTATATTATACACATAATATATACATATATACAATATACATATACTATTAGAAAAATGAACTATAATGAAAATCTTCATTGGCATTTTGCTTGCAATTTTAATTTGTTTTAATCTTTTTGTTTTGTTTTATAAGAATAGCTTTCCAGAAGAATTACTAGATCAACATACATTCTTAAAAAGTTTTGATACAATTGCAATGTTGTCAGAAATACTGATGCTATGCACACTCCCATCAACAGTATACAGGACTGTATAATGATGTTGTGCATTTGGGATCATTTCTTGAGCCTCTTATTCACACCAGAAATGTAACTGGTAAGGCCAAGGTGGCCAAGGAATCTGCAAGTCTTCGCCCCTGACATCTTGGCCATCATAGGGTAGACAGGGAAGGAAAGAGAGGAATATACTGACTGCACAGAGAAGCATAAAGGAGGGAGACAAGGGGTCTGTCTCACCTCAAAGATAAACTTGGAGCTGCCGAAGTTGGTCTTCTGTTTCTGCCAGAAGTTATCGGGCTTGATGATGAGGGCCACATGGATCTCGGCGGGAAAGGCTTCTTGCAGGGTTTTGAGGAGGGGCTTGATGAGGTCCCACTTGGAGCCCCGCATGTCGATGATGACTGTGAAGCCACGTTTGCAAACGTCCTCACTATGGGGAGATCAGAGTTCAGACAGGGTCACTTTGGACAGCAGAGACTCTTAAGGACACAGGCAAAAAGTAGCGGGAGATTTGCATCTTCCTGACCTGGATCACCCTGCCCCCAATCTTATCATTTGTCTAGCCAATGAAAGGGTACTGCCTCCCAAGCCCTCCCTACACTCACCACATAGGACCAAGGGCTCAAACAACCCACTTCCTCCCACACTTAGCCAACAGTTACTCTTCTCTTCCAGTCATTTGCACGTGGGCTCTCAGATTGCACCTATTAGTTTTTGTTTCCAAGGAGGAATCACATTTCCTCATTTGGATTAAAGCTCCCTGAAGACAGGGACTCTACTGCTCCTTAGAGATGAGGAGTCTTCCTCATGCTCACCGCGACAGGCAGTACACTTTACCGCCTGATACAAATCAAGCCAGAGCATCTTTCCAATGTGTGCCTCCAGGCCAACTCTGCCAAATGGTTAACTATAGCGCGTAAGGCCCTAGTAGCATGTGTTTGCCAGCATGTATTTAAGACGAATCACAGGTAGTTGAAAATGTGTGCCAGCTTTGAAATGAAGGGTTGCTGAGTCACGCTGAGCACAGGAGGGCAGTGAGGGTGAGGCTGACTTGTGGGGATCCCATGCAGCTGTCTCAGGCTCCACTTGATGAGGGCCACAGTTCGGTTGTTGGGATAGGGCAGTAGCTCTTGAAATCCAGACCAACTGGGGTGAGAGTGAGTATCTTGAAAACCAAAACTATAGGCAAGTCAAAGGAACCACGATGTTGCTATGTAACTTATAAAATGCTTATCTTAAATACCCAAACCTCAACAATAATTCCTCAAAATTGAACAAAAAGATGTAGGCAAAACAAAAAAATCAGTGATATCTTAGTTAGGGGTCCTTCCTTCTTTTATTTTTGGTTTATTTTACCCATCCACTTTTAAAAAACCCATTTCTCTATATACGGTATAATATTTCCTGGGGGGAGGTTCTTTTACCTATTCTCCCCACCCCAGGTAATACTTGTGCAAATTGTTGTGTGGGTTACACTTCCTTCACTGCATCACACTTGCTTACACGTGGTAGTAGTTGTAAGGCCACCATTGCAAGGCTGAGGCCACAACAGGAGACAAAAACTTTTTCAGGACTTGTTATTCAATGTCAGTCAGGAACTGTCTCAGCTCAGGGAAGTTGTGTGTATCCCCACACATGCCAGCTTGCTCAGATCTCCCAGTTAGATGGATAATCCCTGAAGAGCCCCGAAGAAAGGGTGCGTCTCTCTCTCCCTAACCCTACATACCCATGGAAAGGAGTTAGTACCTCTTCTTCTTGACACTTAATAAATCCTCCTATGGCCAAGGTTTGACACTTTCTGTGAAAACAGCCTAATCTCCCAAGGTAGTCTGTATGTCTGCCATTCACAGCTTGGGGAGGAGAATTTTTTTTTTTAATCTTGTGCTTATTCTGTGTCAGGAACCATGGACATTTACTATACATTATTTAATTTTATCCTCACAATAACCTTATAAACTAGATATGGTCGTCTCTGTATAGAGAAGATGAAACTGAAGTGCATTTGCATAAGGCCCTGGCAAGCCCCTAGTGAGGAGACAACCAGACTCTCTGAGACCACAAGCTCTTATGGTCTATCCCTCCCAATCTACTCTTATTCTCTTACAGGTTTCTCCTGGGAATCACACTCTTAACCCATTTGTTCCCAAATCTCCTCTCTCACACAGATACAGCCTGACATTTTTTTTTAAATCCCAGGTAATGTTAATATAAATGATGCGTTTTACACATTTGTGACATTCTGAAGGCAAGGTGATATATGCCTCAACACTTCAAGAAAAACCTGGGGTGGAAATACGGAACTGAGAGCTGCCCAGTGCCTGCCTTTGCTGAGCGGTACTTCTGTGAGTGGACATGTGTTCACATGTGCAGAAGCAGGTCGGATCATCCAGTGACAAACAAGGGTGAAAAGAGCCGTCTGTCTCCTGAGGCCCAGATGTGACAGACAGGAATGTCAATGCTTTAAGAGAAGAGAGCAAAAGAGTAGAAGCCCAATGACAAAACAGAGGTGAGTGAGAACCAGGAGGGTATGATGTGGTTAGAGTGTCCAATGCTGCATCGCTCAGAGGTGCACACAGGAGCACCAAATGCTGCATCGCTGCAGAGGTGCACACAGGTCGTGGTTTACGACGTAGCGACGTCTCCACGTGTGTCCAGCACCAAATGCTGCATCGCTGCAGAGGTGCACACAGGAGCACCAAATGCTGCAGCACAGCAGAGGAGCAGAATCCCTGGGGTTAGTGTCTGGGAAGCCACAGCTCAGGAACATTACTGTAGGGACTGGGGCAAAATTCATGTTGGAGCAGTGACACAGTTATCCTAGATGGTGCCTGGGTTGTTTAGAAGAAATAGCAAAGTCAGATAAAGCTGCCTATGGCTTTGAACCCCAGGGCCACACCACTTTTGGAAGCTGCCAGGGTCCACACACCTCCCCAGCCTGCTCTCTTCCACAGGTGCCCGTTGCCAATCTCTTCTCCCCTTACAGGGTGTACTCACTGGGGCCTTTTCACCAGTCTAGTTTATACAGTGTGGTCACTACCAGGCCCATCTGCCCCTTAGGCAGTTTACCTTTAAAAGAGGTTTATTGGTCCAAGCCAAACTTTTGGAGTTAGAATTCTGTATTGTGCACTGTGAGGATGGGGTTAGAAAGAAGCAGAACTGGGAGCAGCAGGCTTTTACATCCATTCTAAAGGGAAAGAGGGGTGGTTCTCCCCACTTCCCATCCTCCATGAAACTCTCTGCTTGCTTCTCAGCTGGAGCTTGGGGTCGCTGGAGTCTTGGGGGATGTCTGGCAAGCTTCCCAACATGTCTGATAAATCACAGTTCCTTCAGACTGAGCCATGGACTGCTCACAGACTCTCCAGGCCTCTCCAGCCCAGAAGTCATAAATGTATATACTGAGTGACCAGATGATTGATCACCTGCTTCTAGCACTTGATTCCAGACCATTTACTCTTTTGTTCATTAAATGTCACTGGAGCTGTCTTCACTCGGTGAGTGTGTGTTGTCTCAAAAAGACATTTTTACTGCTTTACACCATTGCTTCTCTAACGTTACAGCCTTTCATTTCTACCCAGGATGTTCATTTGAAAATGCTAACTTGGGGGACTGTCCAAATAAATATTCTGAGGAAAGTTGTTCTGGGATGAGATGCAGGAATCTCTTTCAGGACTATGGTAGTTTGAATAGGTATGGCTCCCATAGACTGATGTGTCTGAATGCTTGGTCCATAAGGAGTGGCACTATTAGGAGGTGTGGTCTTGTTGGAGTGGGTGCAATCTTGTTGGAGTGGGAATGGTCTTGTTGGAGTATGTGTGGTCTTGTTGGAATTGGTGTGGGCTTAATGGGGTGGGCGTGGTCTTGTTGGAGTGGGTGTGGTCTTGTTGGAGTGGGTGCAATCTTGTTGGAGTGGGAATGGTCTTGTTGGAGTATGTGTGGTCTTGTTGGAGTGGGCGTGGTCTTGTTGGAGTAAGCGCAGTCTTTTGGAGTAGGTGTGGGCTTGTTAGAGGAAATAAGTTCTGCAGGGGCAGGCTTTGAGATCTCATATGCTCAAGCTACACCCAGGGTGGAGCATAGTCTCCTTCTGCTAACTGTAGACCAAGATGTAGAACTCTCAGCTCCATCTCCAGCACCATGCTTCCTGCCATGATGAAATGGACTAAACCTCTGAAACTATACGCCACCCCCAATTAAATATTTTCCTTTATAAGAGTTGCCATGGTCATGGTGTCTCTTCACAGCAATAGAAACCCTAACTAAGACAATAACCAATGATATCATTTCTCTTGGGTGCGGTAAGTGAGAGTTTAATGATAGATTCACTTTGCCTAAATCAGATACTAGGATGCACATTAAAAGCCACATGTACCACACAACCACATCAGACAGAGCAACAGTGACATACAGTTAGAACATCTGCCATGGAAACCTATAAGCACACTCTCTCTGAAGTTCCCTATTCTCCTTTACTGGAGAATAAAGCCCATTGTCACCAGCACAAGCTTGAGAGAATTCCTGACCTTATGAAATGCCTCTGGTTCTGTAGACTGGGGATGCTGCCACTTGGTCTAAGGAGCTTCCCTGAAGGGCTGGGCACAATCTTTACCAGGTACGGCTGACTGAGCTCAGACACTGCTGAAGTATCTCATTCCCCCTCTACTGATCTACATGACCAACAAATCATGGTGGTGTGTCTGTTCTCCATAGAACTGTCCTGGTAGCTTCATCTCAATTACTAGACCAAGTCCTGACTATCTCTCCAGGGGTCTCTTAGGTCTCATCCACATCTGGTGTCCCCTGAGCCATCTCTTGACCAAATGCACTGTTAGGATGGTTCCAGGTCTGATGGATCCAGGAGAGGAATGCTTAGCTGGTGGGTAGATGAAGAACAAATGAACAGAAAGAACTGTGACAGCCGGCCCTTCTATTCTTAGTGGTCTCTTATGCTTAGCAAAGTCTCCAGCTGAGAAGGCCACAGCTGAAACCAGTCCTCACAAGCAGTTCTGCCAGTGCTTTGTCTCTGCAGGAGATTTGACTCCTGATCTTCAGCCCACTCCTATTCATTCATTCACTTACATGACTCATCTGTCAGCACCAACTTTGCTTCTCTGAGTGTTTTAGCTACCACTGTCACACAGTCTAGTTTCATTAGTTAGAATACTCAATAGCCTCAGCCTGGGGAGTGAGGACTAGGTGTCTCAAGCCACAATTGACTTGGTAATTGGACAGCAGTGCTGAGTATCCATCAGTGGCAACCCTACGTTATGGCCTCACACTGGGTACAGTCTGATTTTAGGAAGCCAGGTACCACTTCCTCCTTTCTCACTTTCTAACCATTGACCCCTGCACTCCATCCCAGGCGAGCCCTGGGAAAGCCCACCTGTCTAACCAGATTCTCTCCTGGCCACTTTAGTGAACCACTCTGGATCTGACTCACAATCATGTGACCAAAGACTAGATCTTAATACTACCCCTTCTTCTTCCCAGATCTCCCGTGTCACAGTGGTCATTGTCCCATAAAACAGACACCATATTACTCCTGCGTCTCCCAACCATCGTTAGTTTATCTCTGCGGTACACTTGCCTCTCATTCCTCCATCTGTGCTTGCCCATTCCAACCCCACCTCTGCCTAGATACCTTCTAATCACATTTCAGACTCAACAGACAAGATTCTCCTCCAGACAGTTCTCTCATAGGACACGCCCCTCCTCCTCATCTCTACTAGNNNNGGGGGGGATTTCTAAGCTCGCATTTACCTGGCAAGGCACCTGTCACCTGAGTGAGTAACAATGGGCAGGCTCTGAGTGGTCAATATCTATGTCCCTATATGTGGCTTCAAAGGGAACACTTAGGGATGGGGTGCAGTAAAGTGCACAAGCATGAGAACCCGAGTTTGATCCCCCAGAATCCACTTAAAAAGTGAAGTGTGGTGACATGCGCTTGTAATCCCAGTTTAGAAAAGGAGGAAAGAGACGGATCCCTGGGGCTGGCTGACCAGCCAGCCTATCCTACTTGGCAACCTTCAGGCCAATGAGAGAGCCTATCTCAAAAAACAGGGTGGGCAACTGAGGAATACCACCTGAGGTTGGCCTCTGGCTTACACACACACACACACACACACACACACACACCCCTTGTAAATATATGAGTACACATATATGTATATGCACATACAATGAAAAAAAGTGAAAAATTAAAATGAAGACCTTGTTATGAGGGTGTTCATAAGAAACACATTGTCATCTAAATATACATACTATGCATTAATTTATTCACCTAATAAGTACTTATTGAGCATTGATCTTGTATCTGGCCTAATTCTAGGGATTTGGAACATAAATGTGGGCAAAGACAGAATCATGAATGTTATATTCTAGAAGGAGTGATAGACACAATGCTGCAGCTAAAGAGAATGCACAATACTTAAGAACTCAGACACTCAGGGCAAGTTGCTTGGAGAGCAGAGACCTAGACACTGAGAAGTACTAGCTAAGGGAAGACCAAGGAAAGAACTCAGGAAGAAAGAAGAGCCCATGCAAAATCCTTGGGGCAGAAGACCATCTGGGTGCTGCTGCTCTGCCACCAAGCAGGAGACAGGAAGAGTGGAGTCCAGTAAGAGAGCAGGGGACCAGTAGCCACATTGGACTGGAGAGCTACATCGTGAAGATGAAACCTCAGGCTGAAAAGGCATCAAGCAGACCCCAAAACACTGCAATATGAAGCAACTGGTTTGGTAAAAGCGAGACATTTATATGTTAATAAAAAGCTAACTTTCACTGATTACCTGAGGTTCTGTATATAGTAAGTACTTCATATACAAACGTAATTTATCCCTCGCATGAAACTTAGTTGAAGGTAATAATACCCCCATGGTATGGTTAAGAAATCATGGATGTTTGGTGTAACCTATGGACTACAAAAGCTCCAACGCAGGAGTCAGGGCCACCCTGAACTCTCTCCACTGTGCCACCACAAGGCCATCATCAGTTGGTTTTCACTCTGCTCTGGTCTGACTATTTTTGTCCCAGCCACTATGCTGAGATTCACCTTGTTCCCATGAATGTCTGGAATTCTCACTTAAATAGCTACTGCAATAAATAAAACACAAATACATCCTGGTGATGGCTGAGGGCACAGAGATCAGCAGCAAACTCCCCTCCAGCTGACGAGCAGAGGAAGCAGGGCTGCGCTCCTGTGCATACGTCACCAGGGCTGCTTTGTTGCAGTGGTGTGTGTGTGTGTGTGTGTGTTGTGTCTGTGTGTGTATGTGTGTGCGTGTGTGTGTGTGTGTTGTGTCTGTGTGTATGTGCATGCATGGGACACGTACATGTAAATGTATGTGAATTTGTGAATGTGTGTGTGCATGTGTGTGTTTGTATGTGTGTGTGAATACTAGTGTGGAGCACAGGAAAGACCAGTGTGTTTTGATTGAGGTGGAACAGAGCTGACCTGTAAGTCAGACCTATTCATCAAGTTGTCAGGGGATGGTAACGAATTCACTGAGGGATGGGTTCAGAGAGGAAGGACAATTCACATTAAGGACTCCCTGTATAATGCCACCACACTGCTGTGGTATTACAGCTGCGTACAAGAATGCCACCTGCAGATTAGGTACAGAGGAATCTGGAGAGATCTTTCTACAGCTCCTGGTTGGACTTCTGTACTTGGAGACATCACCATGTGTTGCGGGAGCTCCTTCCGCTCCTTCAGCCAATAGCCGCTGAGATACC
>LOEQ01004136.1:0-14412 GCA_001685075.1 Bramus lutescens | reverse complement strand
CAGCATAGGAAGACCAGCAAAAGGCACAGCATGAGACCTAACCATTGGTGAGTGTGGAAAGTCATGAATGGGAAACATACTAGAAATGTCCCTGAAACGGGGGAAGGAAGTAGCACCAAATCCAGGAACTGCCAAGAAAAAAAAAAAACCCAACCAACCAACCAAACAAACAAACAACAAACAAGAAACCAACCCCCTTATTGCTAGGCTGTCTCTCAGCATCTGTATTCAAGGAGCTCCCTTGTTTGCAGCCCCCTCACCAGATAAGTCCTAGCTAAATTCAAATCAGCCTGACCATCATGAACATTAGGAAGGCCTGACTGCATTGGGTCTTATTTCACCTAACACTGACGTTTGCCTAATCAAGATTACAGCAGACACTCTGGCTTCCTAATCAGCCTGTTCTTGGTGAACTAAGGACTCCAGTGGGCTAAAAGAGTTAAGGACCACACCTGAGCTGCCCAGAGACGAACTCTCAGGAGGCCTCACTTTCCTGAGAGAGGGCATATGAGGCCACCAATTCAGCTGGGCATAGAGGAGGCTGACAGCTTCACTGAGCCAAGTCAGAGATTGACTATTCAAGCAGCTGACAAGCTAAAACACACACGGAGGGAAAGCTAACAGTTCACCAAGGACACAATAGTCTGGCCTTTGCTACATGCCACACTACAGCAGCTCAGAACACTTCTGTGAGGTCTCTGTTAAGGGATCATGCTATTTTAAGAAAGTTTTTAAGAAAAAAAAAAACTTTACCAGAAGGGGCAAGTCCGGTGACAATCCCCTTAGTCTTACACAGCAGGAACAGAACCTCACTGTGTAATGTGTGTTGGATTTTCTTCTGGTGGCGGAAAAAATGGACCATGGTTCCTGGGCAGTGGTGAACAGCTACACTTACATTTGTGTCAAAGTAAGAATTCGAAGTTGAAGCAACTCACACTGGGAGTACAAGTTGGGAATCTTGAAAGCAATGTGGTCTTACCCACCTTAACAAATATTTCCATCACTGCCACAATCTATAGCAAAGAAGCCACTCACATCTATAAGCAACTGAGGAAAGCTAGGGACATGAGAACTGACCTTCTCCGAGCACACCAACTGGTTGGCCAGTGCCCAGTGGTCAGCCTGGACATTGCATCAGGTTCTGTTTAGGAATATGGGTGTCTACGCATGCAATAACAATTAGAAAGAGAAGAGGAGGTGAATTTGAAGGAGAGTGGGGAGGGGAAGGGGCTATGTGAGGGTTCCAAGGGAGGAAAGGGAAGAGGAAAATGTTGTCATTGTATTACAATCTCAAAAAATTCAAAAAGAAAGAAACCACTGAAGCTGTAGACAAGGTTCATATATAATGTTTAAGAAGGATTACTTACGACAGCGAAGTTCCAGAAATAATTTAGATGTCTTATTATGTTGGCTAGTGCTTTGCCAACTTGACATAAGCTAGAGTCGTCTGGGAAGAGGAAACCTCAAGTGAGAAAATGCCACCATTAGACTGGCCTGTGGGCAAGCCTGTGGACATTTCCTTGATGGCTGGTTAATGTGGGAGGGCTCGGCTCACTGCAAGTGGTGCCCCCTCCGGGCAGCCGGTCCTGAATTATATAAGAAAGTCAGCTGAACATGCCAGGAAGGAGCAGCACTCCTCCATGGCCTCTGCGCTACTTCCTGCCTTCCAGTTCCTGCTTGACTTCCTGTCCTGACTTCCCTTCATGATGATCTGTGATTGGCACGGTAAACTGATATAAACCCTTTCTTCCCCAAGCTGCTTTTGGTCATAGTGTGCTTATCACAGCAACAGGAAGCCTAACTAAGACACTTCTGCTAGAGTTAATTTAAATATGATACATCCCATGATACAACTTCACAATGTTAAGACACTATCTTGTGGTATAAAACTAAGTGAAAATAGGATGAATGATAGGATTCCCTGTGTTTTTATAAGCTCTAAAACACAAGGAAGAAATATGACAATATATTAACTCTCATTATTTCTAGATAATAAGATCTCTAGAGTTATAAGTGCTTTCCAAAATATTTTCATTTTTCCATGCTTTAAATTAAAAATACTTTATAAATACATTTCTAATGTAAAAAAAGAGGGCATTAGACATAGATACGTATTCCTTCACCATTTACTACAGGCCTAGTCTACGTTTTTAGCCAATAGCTTCACCACCACGATACAAGCATAGCTCCACCCCTAACTTTGAGGGAGCAGTGAGAGGAACAAAATGTCAAGGCAAGGTAAAGGAATTGCCATGTCCAGTCAGCTGTTTGGGGCTGAGCTGCTTCTGTGTCTTATCCCACTGAACCCTCTAGCACACTGTGGTTCATAAGCAAGCAAAGGGTTAGTGAGCACACGCACACTCCTGCAGAGGGCAGCTCCTCTTGGCCAGAAGTCCCCACAGAATTTGCACCAATGTCCATAATTTCTCACAAGCCTGCCCTCTCGGCTAGCACACTATATCACAAGGTCAGTGGCAATCCCCAGAGTCCCCTCTGCGAGGCACACAGAAGACACATGGAGCCGACACAACAATCCCTCAACTAGGATTCTGTCATGCAGAGCTGAGCCTTTGATTTATCTCCTGAAGGCACTTCCTGGTTCTTGGGATACTCAAGGTTGCTCCTCACAGTAACTCATGGCCACATGGTTTCTGTCTTGGCTCACCTGAGCTGTCCTTCTCCAGGGAGTCACAAACACTGCCTCTGTGTCTGAAGCATTCTGCTCCGTTCTTCCCTTCCTCCCTACAACCTGTTTCTTTTCATTCTTGGCCCAGCAACAGTTGGCCCCACCAGGACTGTGCAGACCTGCCAAGTTCTACAGCAGTGGACAGATCACAGGAGTGAACCAACCTCAAGCTGCTTATCAGCTGACTAAGTCTAGATACATGTGCCTGACCTCAGAACAGTGCAGAAGGTAGAAACAGGCAGGTAGCTATGTGAAGGACCCACCTGAGACCCAAGAAAAAAGAGCAGGGAGACCATTACTTCACTATCATACGGCACACCCTACCCATTGGATTTGAGTGTGCACAGGGAGGACAGGGCGAGGAGGGGGGTCCCCTGCTACTGACAGTCTTTATCTCCTTAAATAATCCTACAGTTTAATTGCTTTTACGGTTTCCCTACAACCCTTGGTGCAATCTGGTGTTTTCCACAGTTGAGCATAAACAAGCTGAGTTTGCTTGTCTGGAACTGAACATGAACACGAGGGAGAAACTCTAAAACACCTACCCTCTCCAGTGTCCCAAACCACCACAGCCACAAGTCAACACTGGCCAGCAGAAGCTTAGGTTTGTGTGGCAATCACCACTTGCATTTCCTGCCCAATGAGAACTTTGGGGGCGCAGGCTGGAAGGATGGACAGTTGCAGCCCATGATTATCACATAGCCCCAGCTCCTTCCTTCCTCCCCTTCTTCCCCAATTCGGTCTTAGCCACCTTTGAGCCCACCTCTCACTTGTCAGTCCCCTGCGCTGTCACCACAGCCTTAGCCTTTGCTCTGGCTTCCTCATCTCTTTGATGCATAAAACACAGGCTTTGATACTAGAGACCATCTAGCTTCAAATTATACTGGCTGTGCCCCCAACAGGCAAGTCGCTTAACCTCCCCAGGCCTCAGTTTCCCCTTAAGTGAATTGGGAATGATAATAACATGACCCCAAGGCACTGTGAGAATTAAGTCAAGGTTTGTAAGTTCCTTCTGGCAGTGCCTGGGGCTGCTCTAGTATGGACTCAGTAAATGCCAACCATTATTATTATCTTGCATCTATATTAATACAATCATCCATGCCCCAGCCTTCTCCATTCCATCTTCCATTCAGCTTCCAAAGCCAGTCCTCTAAAATGTAACTTTAATTGTTCTCCATATGGACACCTATCAGGAAAACTTCTTAACTGGATCTATGGGATTCCTTTCTGCCATTCTCAAAAGTCCTCCTGGGCTTTTGAAACGTAATTTGAAAACCTGACCTTCCCTGCCCTACTCTGCCCTTGCCCTGAGCCCTTCCCTCTGTCTGGGCTGCCCCATTCCCGGCAAGAGTTTAAAACAAGAGTCTCCTAGTGTTCCAGCCTATGCTGTAAAGTCTCCCCAACCCCTACCCACAACACTGGGGGAGCCCCATGCTGCAAGCCCACAGCACTGGGCTCAACTCTGCACCCAGCACCAACCTCAGGTGCTGCTCATGCTGGACTCTTGCAGGCCACAGAAGGAGAATCTATCTACCCTCTGCACCAGGTCAGCACTTGGCAACCTTTACTTACTTAATAGCAATCAATGAATTGAAAAGAATTCCACTTATTCTTTGATATCAATATCAATTATAGCACCTCTTTAAAGTACTAAAAAAAAAGTAATCAGGATTGATTTGCCTTGTTTGAGTTAACTTCTCAAGGGACACTTCAGTGCCCCATTAATTTTCTATTAATAATTTGGTTATGAGTCCTCAGAGTCAAAAGTTGTTTCTTTTTCACTCCGAATCAGAGCTGAAGATTCGTCCGTGTTTGGCTTATTACTCTTGTCAGG
The DNA here is from genome assembly GCA_001685075.1 of Bramus lutescens. Taxonomy (NCBI): domain Eukaryota; kingdom Metazoa; phylum Chordata; class Mammalia; order Rodentia; family Cricetidae; genus Bramus; species Bramus lutescens. The sequence goes on along the minus strand of LOEQ01004136.1, from coordinate 9,892 downwards.
AAAGCTACTCACAGAAACCTGAATATGGCCCTAGCAATATCACTTTGCTCCAAAACAAGCAAAACAAGACTGGACTATGGGAATTGGGGTAAACGATACCAAAAAAGGCTAAGAGGAAAATAAACATAAAGCTCCAGGCAGTGACTGTATCTGGGGGCATGCCAGAGGGGGAAGCAGCTGTGGGAAGCATCAAGAGTGGAGGTCATGCTCAATCTCTCAAGTTGGAGGCCAGAGTGAAGAGCTTATCCCACTGCCATGCTTTGCAATGCTCATGTTCAGTATATCCATTCTTTTTTAAATAGCATGTATTGCTGTGTGCTCATTCATATATTTTTAAAATTATTACTACTGATGCCTCCTTTGGGGGAGAGAGCAATGATTATTGGGCGAATGAAAGCTTTCTTCACAACACCTTGATGAGGTAATTCCAAATCAGGCATTAGAATACTGGACTAAGACAAGTGGAATAGCCATGCAGGTCAGTCCCCTGCACTGCCCCATGCCCCTGTCTCATCCTAGACCATATTTCTCCCATTGGCACCCCAAAAGCTCACTCTATGCAGGGTCTTAGAAGGCTGGGCCGTATCAACTACATCCGTAGGCTCCCCTGCCACCTGACTTCTGGGAGTACTCAGACAACAGCAAGCAGGAGAACAGAGGAGAGTAAGGCCATGATATCAAGTCCTTGTCCCCTTCCCACCAGGAAGTCACTATGTACTAGTGACGTCTCTCCCCAAAACCCATGGCTCTCGAGTCTTTCTGTTTCTCCCAAACCATGCCCCCTCAGGCCTAGAAAGACTCACATTGCCCTATAGTTGCTGTTTCAAATCCCAGTGTTTTCCCCAAGCCTTCTCATAGCTTTATAACCTGCCCCTCAATGTCTTAAACTCTGCAAGCTGAGGCCACGTTTCTGTGGTAGAACTGAGGCCTGAAGCTGTGTATGTGATACCTCTCCACCCCCTTCTGCAAAGGTTGGTGCAACGCTGAGGAAGGTGAAGACTAACAGTGGCAGCTACTTCTGTGATTTTATGTTCCTTAGCCACATAATAGAACATTATTTGCTCTTCGGGACCAATGTTACAAACAGCTAACAAAAGAACACTTCACTGATATTGCTGAAAAATACGTGTAAGATGCAGAACCTGTAATAGAAACAATAAACCTTCGACCCAGGCAACAAAAACACTTAAAGTGGCTTTTGAAGCATAATTTTAGGCAAATGTAAATATAAAACAGTGACCTACTATTTGTACTGGTCCTTTTTCCTGGCCTTCCATCACTTTGATTTTTCCCTGTACCTTCCTTTAATTGATGGTCCCAGAACAAAGGACAGGGCACAACAGTACTCCCTGACAGGTCCTAATAACAGAGTTTTTGTGGTAGTGACACTTTGGATAGCTTCCACTCTCTCATGCTAAAAACAGTAGGAAGAAACCTTTGCAATTCCCCCTCCTCTTCCTTTAGCTGTCTTTCTGGTCCTTTCTGCTTATAATTATTTTTCAGTGATGTAGCACAAAGACAGTTCTGGCTTTAAGCCCAATTTATCTTTTGCTAGAATCAATAGAAGACGTGGTGCAAATATTATCAAATAATAAGCTACAAATAAAGGCACTTTGGTTTGACTGGCATTCAAGAATAACCCATCCTAATCTCTTGTCATCTCTCCTCGCTGATATGACACTTGCATTCCTTGACACAACACTCAGCATCTTGGCAGCACTGCTAGGAGCAGAATTGAAGCATTTGGTACCTTAGGAACAGCAAAAAGATGATCGCGACAAAGCGGGATAAGAGTAACGAAGAAAAGGGGCAAGTTGCTGTGACAGAAACAAGCTTCACGGCGACCTCAAGCTTACGGCCAGCTGCTATCAGTCCGCACTGTGGACGATGCCTGGACACCCGCTTATTCCCAGTTTGCATTTTCAACCCTATCTCTCGACTCTGGGGGACATTCATCAACTGATCATGTCTCAGTTTTTCCTTTCCACTCCTTTCACACTCAAGTAACGACATGCAGATAGCAGGCCAGAAGGGCAATAAAAGGTAGATAAGCATATGACGGCTGACAGTGAGAGAAGATACCATGAGAGCTTGTGATGCTTCCTGCCTATGGCCTGGGTCATAGTAGACAATCAGTAAGTACGTATTGAGGTCGGTGAGTGGAAGGAAAGACTTTTAAGGTCTTTCACAACCTATGATTTCTCAGAACAAGATGCCTAGAAGAGATTCAAAGTGTGGATGTCCAAACTCATCAGAAGCAAGATGAGAAAAGACCTCAACTCAAGAAGTGCCCTGAAAGAATAGCTTAGAATTGATGTGAACTGTTATACCCTTGATTGATCTCTGACCCCAGGCAATGCCCCAAAGGTCACACCAAGAGTCTTAGGAAACCAGAAAGCAGTTGTCTTAGGATTGGAGATATAGACAAGATGCCAGACAATGCATTATTTAGGGAGCCAGAGGAGGATGTGACTGTTGGTTTGAGATCCTGGATTTTATGGGGCATACATTTTCATATCACAGCAACCTAGAATTCAGGACAGGAAAGAGACTTAGAAACACAGTCTATTTTAGCAGAGTCATTCTTTCTACAGCATCCCTACCAGAAAACTGTCCAGTGTCCACTGATATGAGGGGAGGCAGAGCACCGCTGCTGACAGCTCCCAGGTGGGCAAACTCTTCGCTTGAGTCTTGATCTCTATCTTGTATTAGGGATGCACTAATAAATTACCCAGATCCTTCCTCATTAGGGCAGTGCCTCTGACCAAGTCAGGGACTGTTTCTCTCTTCTCCCATTGGTGGATGCTACAGTGTGGCTACTTCGACAGCACCCAGACTGGTGTATGAGACTGACAAGGGTGATGTTGCAGAGTTGGATGCAGTGGCCTTGACACAGCATCCTTGCACACAGCACACAGCATGATTCTTCATTTCTAATCATTACAACTGCTGTTAATCATCTTTCCTAAACAGGCTGATCCCTTGCTGTCCAGATCCTTCCACCTCTTAGCTGCCCATCTTGTTTTGTGTTCTGCTAGCTGGTTCAGTTCTGTGCTCTAGTACAGCCATGTCTGCACTGCTCTTTCCTGTTATTTGGATTATGTAGAGAAATACCCAGGCTTCTACTTTCCTCAGTATGTCTCCTCCTGCTAACCATGAATCCTCAATCTGCCTGGCATATAGAGTCAATAAATATTTTGTTAAATAATAAATAAGGGCACGAATAAATGAATATCAAATATCACCTACAGATTTGGGCACACTGGCCTATAATAAATATTTCATCTCAAAACCGAAACCTACTCTTTCCAGCATCCTGGACCATGAACCAGGATCAATAATTCCTTTTCCTCAGAATCATCCACCTGATCTAGCTTCATTTCACACCCAAAGCCACAACTAGGTGGAAGAGCAGCACACTAAATTCTCAGTTTTCCTAGCACACGTCATGGTCCTTAGAATAATTCGACTGTAGATTTTGTACCCACAAGTGATGGTGTGTGAGCATCCAGACAACAGAATTAGGGAATGGTTGGTGGGCACAACTAGTTGGTAGATGGCAGCTGCTGCTCACAGTCCCAGTGAATCCAGGTCCCCTCGAGGGGAGGCGAAGGACTCAACAGACAATTCTTGCTACTGAAGATAACAACAGCTTTCCTGCCTCCCACCCACTGGAAGCTGCAAGGAGCCCATATGCCCTGGAGTGGGGGGAGCACAGACTGCCATGCTGGGAAGCAGAGAACAGCATGTGTGTGCCCCTGGCAGAGAGTGCTGTCACCTCTCCTTTGTTCTCAGGACACTCCTCTCAGCCAGCCCTTCTGGGGGTTTAATCTTTTACCCAGCAGAAATCTCTTCCTTTCTTAATTGCTTCAGATCCATTTTGTCCCAGTCTTTGCTTAGCAAGTCAGGATGAAGGAAAGTGTGCTCTCCCAACTCTTCAGCTTTTATTCTATAGGAGAAATGAGCCTGTCTGGGCTGTAGGGATGTCATGAACACCCAGGAAGAAAAATGCATCCTTTGCTTCTCCTGGGACTCTAAAAGAACTAACTGAGAGTCTATCATGAGTTCCCACAAAAACTACTCCAGTAAATGACCGCAGAGAGTGCCTTGTCTCACACCCACCAGAGTACTTGGGGAAGGCACATTTTAAAACTGCTTAGCCCTACAAGGCTAAATTACCAAATGATATGGCACAATCAGAGCTTATTTGGACCACATTCTTGCTCGGAGTCGGACGGGAGTATTTCTTCTCTCTAAAGACCCCCAGGCTCTTTTAGTCTCCAGTTCACTCTCATGCATTCATACTTTAAAAGTTCTTTGGGTATAATCCAAAGTTCTTTCACTGGAGCAGAAGACCCCCATGGATATCATCAAGAAAAAAAAAGATCCTTTCCCACATCTGTTTGTTTACGGCCTTCTGCTCGGAGCTCTCCGGGGCTCATCACTCCACTCAACATGTGTGTTAGCATGTGACACTGCTCCTAAAAGTCCTTTTACCACCTGCCCATCATCATCCACCAACCCCTTCACATTTCCTCCCCTGGAGCTTTCCAAAATGCGCTGCTTGCCTCGCTTGACACCTGCTTCAAGAACTTAATCAGCGCATTCAAAAATATCCCAGGTCTCCTTGCAAAGACAGAGCAGAATTTATAGTTCTTCTGACTAATTTACTAATTCTCCCATAAAGTGAAAATTCTGAAAGCCCAAGGCATCACCTCTTATCTTCCACAACCAACACTCCACAGGCTCTGGCTAAGAGACAGAAAATAGCATTGCAGATGAGGAATGGAAACCAGTATAGCATCCCTGAGAGCTGCTCGCATCCAATGTCAGCCCCATATTATATTTGAAATATCATATATATTTGCCCAGACTGTTCCTAAGGGTTCTTCTGCCTGTTACATTCTAACTAGTCTCTTCTCTACCTTCTCAATGGTACAAACTATGTCTGTGGCATGTCCTTTAGAAGCTATCTCTAGGGTAGCATTGAGACAGTGTTTCACAATCTTTCTTTCATTATTACTCTTTGCCCTGGAGGAGTCCTTCACACCTCCAATCTCTTCATCAGTGAAATTTAATATTACACATGTATTACATATATCTATACGTGTATATCTTATGCATGTGTGTGTAATTAATATGTACAAAGTGAGATTCACTTGCTGCCTCAATAATCACTCGTTACCTTTCTCTTCGTCAATATCACCCTGCTTGAGAAGGCAGGACTGACATTGAACCATGAGCTACTTCTAGGTGAGTGACACAAGAGAAGATATTTGTCTCCAAATCCAAGGGCCATACATTTAGATTCAGAGAATCTAAAAGTAACCACTATGTAAGCCAGAGCGGGACAGCCAGAAGTTGTCATGAAAGTAAACAGCAGCTTCCCATTCTTCCTAGCCAAGCCAGGCTTAATCTCCTGTCACAGGCCCCACAGCAGTCTTTGTAGCCTGGGATTCTCACCTCTGCCCACAGTTACCATTTCCAGATGAACCCCAGCAGGAACAATGGGAAAAATGGGAATGTAGCAAACAATGGCTGATGATGTTCCAGGAACAATTAGAATCCAATCCAAAGGCCCCTGGCAGGCACAATGGCTTTCTCAACTCACTGGCATCAGCTCAGCTCCCCCTCCCTACACACGGTTCCCCTTCACCTTACCTTGGCACGCTGGCCAAATACGTCACAAGTTTCCGCAGGTCTTCCTGTCTTATTCTGTCATGATTGCTTCGGGCAGGGAAGGTCAGGATGGGTCCGCCTCGCTTATCACGGCCCCCTGGAGGGAGCAAGAGAGGGAGTTTAAGAAAAGCATCCAGGAAAGCCAACTACAGATGAAAAATGATGTGTCTGAATGTCAAAAGAACAGGCTGCAAATCACCCAGAGAAATCAGGGTAGGAGCTACTTGACGGTAAGGTGGATGACTTTGGGCAAGTCCCTTTAGATCTCTGCTGCCTCATCTACAGATGATAAAAATGACAGTGGGCACATTGCAGGGTTATTGCAAGGACTGGTGAGACAGCAAAAGAAAGACCACTGAGGAAAGGAACACCCTCGGCACGTGAGAAATAATAAGAAGTGTTGTGACTATTCTTGCTGAGAAAACAAGCTAGGGAAAGTGCTTTGTCTTGGAAATTGAACCTTCAGTCGCTTCTCTTTGCAGACACCAGTGATGTGGGATCATGCTCTAGGAGTGATTACATGAAAGGCCTCGGAGGCAACAGGACAGCGCTGCCAGGAGTCTTGCAGACTCATGTAAGATACACTGAGAGGTCTCCACCCAGGCCAAAGGTCAGCTCTACCCACTAGCTGCCTGACCCTAACCCTCTCATTAGAAGTATGCCTCTCATTAGAAGTGCACAACTCTCATTAGAAGTATGTATGCGCAGGGTCTTACTAAACTCCACATGTGAAAAAAGCTGGAAGGAGCAAACCAAAACAATGACCTCTGCTTTTATTAGGAGAGGCTTCAAGATGGCTACTGTTTCTCTGCTCAATTTTCCAAAATGTCTCTTTGCTATTACTGAATAATTTTGAAGTTCATTCATTAACAGACACTAAAATTATAAAGCAGACTAAGTTTCTAGGGGGGTTGGGTGGGGCTGAAGCTGAAGGGTAGTGACATCAGTGAGCCCCCCATCTCTGTAGTATGACCACAGATGCACACCTGCATCGCAAGCATTCACTGACATTTGCACAGTGGTGACCAAAGGGGATTTAATGGGAGAAAGATGGGCACATGACCATAGCACCACAGCGATCCTAGAAAGAAGCCCACACTAGCTCATTTAGAAAAGGATCTCTTTTTTGACTCAGTGGCCCAGGTCCCTCCCAATTGTGAGCTCAAGCATAATGCTCTCCTCTAGTCCAGGAGCACACAGGTGTCGTTGGGCAGCTTGGCAAACAGTGAATCCAGAACACCCTAAAGGATAAAGAGATTTCTGAAGGAGGACACCAGGTGGATGACTCCATGAGTGAAGTGCCTTCTACACACACGTGAGGACTTCACCTCAGATTTTCCAGCACCCCCATAAAATCTGACATGATGAACCCTAGCATTTGGGAGATAGAGACAGAACTTGATGGCCAGCTAGTGTAGCCAGTCAGTGAGCTAGATGAGCTAAAAGTCCATATTTAAAATTACAAGGTAGAGAGCAATTAAGGACACACTTGGTGTTGACCTCTGGCCTCTGTATATGCATACATGTGCATAAGCATTAAGATATATATGCACTCTCACATTAACACACATACACACACAGGGTTGGAGGAGGCTGTAGGGAAGAAAGGATTAAACAAAATCAAGCCACTGAGCAAGACCAGCATCCAAGTCCCTCTCTACCCTAACAGGGAGGATTTGTACAGATAGAGAGTTGAGCCACAGGCTCCCCAAGTCCAGACTTTCCATACCCCCAGTCCTAGTTCTTCATATTGATGATCACCTTGATCTCATCTGCCTTGGAAGAAGACATTAACTCCTACTGTGATCCATGATCCATATGAAGAAAGGAAACAGAAGGGTTAGAGAAATGGGTTCTCAGAAGATAGAAGGATCTCAGACATCCATCTCTGCTAGCCTTGATCTCATCACCCTAAGCGTTTCCACCCTTGGAGAGGTGTGTGTGTGTCTGTTTATGTGTCTGTTGTCTGTCTGTCTGCCACCAGTGTTTTCTCCCTGACCTTCCATGGGCACCTTATAAGTAGGATCATGTGAATGTAAGGAGCATAGACTCTCATGGGCAAAAAGAGACCAGGTGGTTTGGATGGTTGGTTGGTATGGTCCCCCTGTCAACATGAGACCAGTACTTATCTTTGAAACAAGAGCTTCAGAATCACAGTTGGAGGTAGGGTTCTGAGTATGTAGGGGGCCTCCAAAGGTGGGAAATTGCTTATTTTGTCTCCACAGGTGTCTCTTTTGTATAGATCAAGACACAAGAAAAGGCAACAGGATCCATCTGTCTATTTTCAGAATGGGAATGACATCCAAGAATAAAGAGAAAGAATAAGTATAGTGGAGAAGCATAATGCTGGGAGGCCGGGGACAGTGGATGGAATGAGGCCCCACAGTGGAGGAAAGATGAAGGATCTAGCACTCAGTTTACAGGGCTGTGCCTTTCTCTCTAAGGCAGGCTACAGGACCCAGGAGGAGAAGAAAATAAAGACAAGTCATGGAGAAGGACAGCTAAACCCATCTCAGAATAAAATATCGCAGATGGTGGTGTGATCTTTCGTCAACGGCACCATTCACTTGAGCAACAGGTTCTTACCCTTTCCATACCTGTGCCAGGCTTTGATGGCAGAAGCTACAGGATAAGGATGCAGACAATGGGGGTGGAGTGGTTGGGTGTTCTAGAAATGTCAACAGCTCTCCCTCCCTATAGATAGGAACAGGGCTAGAGAAAGAGGAAGGCCCAAAGTGAGAGACATCTTTGGATTGACTGAAGTAGGGGGAGGGCTCACACTCTGAGGAAGTACCAGGCTCTGGTTAGGGTAGCATATGGAAGTCGCGTGGGAGGGAGACACATCTCAGGAAGTGTACCAAAAGTTGGATTCAAATAACAATTGCTCTGCAAGATTTTAATGTATTCACACACATTTTTTTTAAAAAGGAACTAGGCTATTTTGTAGTTGGAAATGCCAGGTTAGATGAGATAAAGTTGGTTATTGTAGGATTTTACAGAGCCTTAAAATGTTAATGTGCTTTGATGGGTGGTCCAAGTTGAGGATGGGAAGAAGGACTTTAATATTCAGCAAGTCCCAAACTTCCTTCCTTATTTTCAAAGATCATTTTATGGAACACACTTTGAAGCTTTGGGGTCTAGAGTATGAAAAGCTGTCCCCACTATCAGGGAGCATCAGTCAGAACAGTGGAAAATGATGGCAAGGGGATAAAACCAGAGAAGGATCACCCAGAGCTGACCAAAGACAGGGTGTGAATGTGTAGAGATCCCAGGGATGCAGTGGGTCCTATGCGGGAGGGCTGAGTAGAAAGAAGAGATATGGATGCTGTGAGTGGGAGGCCAGGAGCCCACCGCTAGAGCACGACACGGCACGACTGGGAGAGTAGAGGCACACTGAGGGATAGACACAGCCACCATCACACATGCCCACCCACAGGCAGACATGGTGGGTTGTCCTGGCCTAGTCCAGATGTCCGTTGTCATGGCAACATGCTTTCTTTTACCTGGCCAAAGCTGGGATTCTGGCAGAAGAGGGTGGGCACAGCTAATGGTCCGTTTCTCTGCCTACCGTGCTTCTTGCTTTGCTCTCAGAATGAAATGCAACTGCCACACTGCAGTATTTAACTGGGGGGATTTCTGTACTTGGTTTTAATTTTGGGTTTTGTTTTCTGACTCAGCTTATATGCAATAAGGAGATAATTTTTTGTTTTCCTTTTCAGATGCAGTCAGTTATCATCTCCCAATCGCCCTTAGTGCCCTTCCCAGGCACAGGAGGGCAACGTTCCCTAAGCCCAGAAGCTCAAGACAAGAATGGATGAGTCAGGCTCAGCTCATGCGGGCACACAGCAGTGAGTGGCACACTGCCAGGCCCTTTACCCTCTCTGGGAAGTTCCTACCAGCCTCATCCCTGACTACTTTCCCGGCTAACTGCTTCCATAAATCTCATAAAGGCAACTCCCTCTCTCTTAGTGGGCTTTCCCGGGCCTGGCTGGGCCCCACTCACATTCTAATTGACTGTACATGGGAAAAATGAGCCATAAACAAGGAAATAAGGGTTCCCATGTCAGAACATACTATGTCTTCACAGTCCCTGATGGATTCTGAACAAGATGTTATCAGAAACCAAGGGCTAAGTCTAAAAAGGCCTCTGGAGGAGGGGAAGTGGAAGGTAACTGGGGAAGAAGAGGAGGAAGCTGGCAACTATAGGAAGGGT
>LOEQ01004135.1:129020-143579 GCA_001685075.1 Bramus lutescens | reverse complement strand
CTCTAGCATCATTAATTCAAGAATGTGCCCAACTCTAGTGCTGATGTGTGACTTAGTGAGGTAATGCTCATCACATACACAGATAGGGGATTTACACCCTAGTGGTGGAAAACCAAAGCTACTGAAGAGAATGAACTTGTACTTACACATGCACACACTCTCTCACATGTACACCATGTACACACACAGACATGCACATATACACATAAAATCACAGATTTCCACACACACTCACATTGAGGGATATATACAAGAGAGAAGGGGAAATGACTGTGCACAAATAGGAAATTCAGGAGGGGCTCGGCTGAAACTACCTGACCCTCACACTTGTGTTAAAATGAAACTAAAATCAATTGAAAAGTCATTAAAATAGCCAACTATTACCTAGAAGTGGAAGTCCACTGGCTACAAATCTCAGTGAGGGGAAGGTCCATATATTTCTTGGCCTGCTATTATCCAGGATTCTAGATTCAAACAGAAAGGGAGTCATGCTCCTTAGGTTTTCTCAACCATCACTCCCATCTTCATCCTGTTGGGAATCGTCAGATCAATATTCATCATTCAGTTCTTAATTGATATGAGGGGTCCAAGATCATTGAAGTTCTGGTCTTCCATCTGAGAAGTTGCTTGATGATGGTCTTTCTGTATATCCTTGGTGACTTTGTTAGCCTGTGATCGTGTTTGAACTCACTTGGAGCATGGAAGTTTTGTGTTCCTTCATCCCTTCTCACTATCTATGAGGGACATTTGTAAATCTCTCAAGGTGAAGAAATTCTTAGAAGAGAGGATATCAGAAGGTTTGGGCTGCTTTCTATTGAAGGAGGAACATGGGGTCCCATCAACATGAAATCTCACTCACTTCTTGCCTGTGTGCTTGGGACTGAGCTGTAAACGCACATGTCTTAGAGATTCTGTAATAGAGGCAGCCTCTCAGGGAAGCCAATAAGTGGCCATCCTTTTCAGAGAATACACCTTAGCATTACATGGCCTTTACATCATGTACATATTTGTAATTAAATATAAACTTACCTTATGTTGTCTCAGTCACTGAATAATAAATGCTAACAGAGAATGTCTGTGTCATGTTGTGTCAAACAGTAATTTCCCCATGTATTTGGTTCTCCAATACCTCTGTCCTTTCAGTAAATTCATTTGAGTGCGTTCGAAGTTCACAAAATGAAGAGGTGATGGTTGGAGAGAGAAGGGGGAGAAGGAGGAAGGAAGCATGTCCTGGGCAGTGTCCAGGGTGTGTGCATTACGTAGAGTTCTCTGCCACCAAGCCTGATGACCGGAGTGTAATCCCTGTTTCCAGCTTTTGGAAGGAGAGGCAGAAACCTGGGGTTTGTCTTCTGACTCCACGTTTCTGCTTTGGCACATGCTCTCCCCCACACCACACATATGTACACACTANAGAAGTGGAAGTCCACTGGCTACAAATCTCAGTGAGGGGAAGGTCCATATATTTCTTGGCCTGCTATTATCCAGGATTCTAGATTCAAACAGAAAGGGAGTCATGCTCCTTAGGTTTTCTCAACCATCACTCCCATCTTCATCCTGTTGGGAATCGTCAGATCAATATTCATCATTCAGTTCTTAATTGATATGAGGGGTCCAAGATCATTGAAGTTCTGGTCTTCCATCTGAGAAGTTGCTTGATGATGGTCTTTCTGTATATCCTTGGTGACTTTGTTAGCCTGTGATCGTGTTTGAACTCACTTGGAGCATGGAAGTTTTGTGTTCCTTCATCCCTTCTCACTATCTATGAGGGACATTTGTAAATCTCTCAAGGTGAAGAAATTCTTAGAAGAGAGGATATCAGAAGGTTTGGGCTGCTTTCTATTGAAGGAGGAACATGGGGTCCCATCAACATGAAATCTCACTCACTTCTTGCCTGTGTGCTTGGGACTGAGCTGTAAACGCACATGTCTTAGAGATTCTGTAATAGAGGCAGCCTCTCAGGGAAGCCAATAAGTGGCCATCCTTTTCAGAGAATACACCTTAGCATTACATGGCCTTTACATCATGTACATATTTGTAATTAAATATAAACTTACCTTATGTTGTCTCAGTCACTGAATAATAAATGCTAACAGAGAATGTCTGTGTCATGTTGTGTCAAACAGTAATTTCCCCATGTATTTGGTTCTCCAATACCTCTGTCCTTTCAGTAAATTCATTTGAGTGCGTTCGAAGTTCACAAAATGAAGAGGTGATGGTTGGAGAGAGAAGGGGGAGAAGGAGGAAGGAAGCATGTCCTGGGCAGTGTCCAGGGTGTGTGCATTACGTAGAGTTCTCTGCCACCAAGCCTGATGACCGGAGTGTAATCCCTGTTTCCAGCTTTTGGAAGGAGAGGCAGAAACCTGGGGTTTGTCTTCTGACTCCACGTTTCTGCTTTGGCACATGCTCTCCCCCACACCACACATATGTACACACTAAAATAAGTTGTCTTAAGCATTTTTTTGGACAATTCTGGGAAGTTGACTCAGTGGTTAAAAGTGTTTTTCTTCAAGAAGAAACACATTATGTTTCTTGTGCTCACTTGTCAGCTTTCAACCACCTGTAACTCCTAATGAGGGGATCCAGCACACTCCTCTGGATTCAGGAAGAAGCAGGAACACCCCCCTCTCCTGCTCTGAGAGAGAGAGAGAGAGAGAGAGAGAGAGAGAGAGAGAGAGAGCCCCTGTCTCTCTTCCTCTCTCCCTGTTTTTTGTTTGCTTGTTTCTCTCTCTCCACTCCTCCACCCCCCCACACCTTATCCACTCCTCCATTTCCCCTCAAAGAAAGGTCAGGCCTCAGCCTTCACAGAGTTAGCAAGTAAACATGGCATAACAAGTTACAATAAGATGAGGCACAAACCCTTATATCAAGGTTGGATGAGGCAACCCAGTAGGAGGAAAAGGGTCCAGAGCCAGCCAAAGAGTCAGAGACAGCTCCACTACCACTATTAGGAGTCCCACAAGTACTTCAAGCTAAACAGCCATAGTGTATATGCAGAGACCCTAGCTCAGACTGACACAGGTTCATGATCGTCACTTCAGTCTCAGCAAAGAAGGATTGAGACTCACTTGGGCTCTGAACCCATGTTTTCCAACTTTATGATTTTGTCACCTCAGGAGGGATCTATACATGATACAGGAAACTCACAACGAATGAAGTGTTCTCAACTGGCTGGAAAAGCTGCACTGCTCAGGTGGAGGTGGTCACTTTGTTCATCCATTTCAGAACATACTGGGAGATGGGATTCCTGCTGCCATTGAGAAGTATTCAATGGACACAGATGACCCAGTCAGAAATAGAACTTGCTCCTAGAGTTGATTGGGGGTGTGATGTTTGGTGTACCATCTATGATTGTGTCTCATGGCCACAGAGGTGAGTCCAACAGGTGGAATGGGGGCAACACACTGACCAGATTTGGTCTCTAACCTCCTAACCTCTAAGGATAGGCAGATGTGGAAGCTCCTTGTGGTGAGGCCTCAAAGTTTGGTGCAGAAAGAGTTCTGTTTAGTTCCTGGCAGTAGCAGGCTCTTTGGGCACGTTGCAATTATAATTTTCGAGTTGATCCCAGGAAACATTACTGAGGGAGATGAAGAGCAACCCAGGAAGGAGATGGAGGCCAGTCAGTGATGCACAGCTAAGCACTTGTCCACTGTGGGCAGTTGGCACTGGGGAACTCAGAATAATTAGATGAGTGGTTTTAGGGTTATTGCTTCTGAGCAAAAGGAAAGGATATTTATCCACCATTGGTCACTTGTCATTGGTGTGCTTTAATCTGCTGCATATGGGTAGAGCAGTTTACAGTGACCAGAGAAAACCTTGAGGCAAAGGGCTCCTAGTGTTACCAGGAATGGGGGTAGAAGTCAGGCTTCTTTGTCCAAACAATATGGCTGCCGTAAACATCGTGAGGGAAAAGAAACTTATTTTGGTCATGGATTCAGTATGTGGAGAGAAGACTCTTCTGTTGTGTCCTTGAGATGAGATTCATCATTTGGGGAGCATAGTGGAGCAAATATGCTCAGTTCACCAACACACAAGGAGAAAAGTGCAGGAAGAGGTCAGGAAAGACATCTCCCTTAGTGACATGATTTATTTTTAGTATGAGGAACCATTATTTTATTTTCATTTGTTGATTTCCTCTGCTGTAATTTTATTCTATTTACTTATTATTTGTAAGTACTTTGGGAGTCTATGTTGACCCCAGAACTCTTACACATGACCTTTATTGTGTCAAAATATACTCCATATCACACCAGGTTGTGGGGGTGCATGCCTTTAATCCCAGCACTCAGGGAGGTGGAGACAGGCTGATCTCTGTGAGTTCAAGGCTAGCCTGGTCTACAGAGTGAGTTCCAACATAGATAGAGCTGCACAGAGAAACCCTGTCTCAAAAAAATCAAATATATATATTCCATCTCTTTTGTTTGGTCAACTTTTTAATCATGAAAGTTAAATTTTATCAAACATTTTTCTGCATATAATGAGGTGCCTGTTTTTGTCCTCTACCTGTAACATGATGTAGCACAGTCCCCATGTGTGTTAAACTCACAAGTCTAAGTACTGTTTGATCATGGTAAATTATCTGTTCATTATGTCATTGAATTGGTTTGCTGGTGTTGTGTTGAGTATTTTCCCATCTGTATTCATTAAGGAACTTGGTATAGTTTTCTTTTCTTGTAGTGCCTTGTCTTATTTTCATACCTGTGTGTTTTTGTCCTCATGGGAAAGAAACCGGAAATGTTCCATTGACTTTTCATGAAGCTTGGCAAGAATTTGAGATACATGGTTCCCAGTTCTTTAAATATTAGTTGTGATACTTCAGGGAAAGCATCACTTTTCTTGGATGAAAAACACGAATCACTAACTCAGGTTTATTCATTATTAATCTCTAGATTGTCTGTTTCGTCTTAGTTCAGTTTTGGTAAGATTTATTGAACTAACAGTTCATCTCCTTCAAGGTGATCCAATCTGTGTTCATACAGTTGTTTGCAATAATCTCTCATGAGCTTTTGAATTCCTGTGGCAACTAGTGTAAGATTTTTCATTTTTATCCTCAAAACCTTCTAAACCTTCATACTCTCACAAATCTCTCTGTCTCTTTCTCTGTCTCTGCCCATCCCCACCTTTTCTTTGTGGCTATTTAACTCGGCTCCAAACCATTCTTGGTGAGAACTCTGTCACTGGACTGCATTCCCAGCCCTCCTAGGTCATCTCTGTCTGACCTTTGTTTGCTCCCTTCTCTAGCTTTAGGCTTGGTTTGTTTTCCTACTTCCTGCTCCCACTCCACACACTTTATGTCTTTTATGTCAGAAATCACATCATTCTGTAAAGACAGTTTATTTTAGTCATAGAAATTTGTATTCGTTATAGCTGTTAGTGCTATTTTCGACTTTCAACTTTAGGAATTGGAATTCACTTGCCACCTGCAAGCTCATGACAGCTCTAGAGTGTCCTAAACTCTATTTATATCTTTGGCATTTGTGCTAACAGGCTTCATATTATTCATTAGTATCTCTTCACTTCACCTTAAAGAGCTCTACCAATTTCTATGATGTGTCTACTCATAATCAGTTAATTAATCAGTAAGATTTTGTTTATATTCTTCTGAATGGCAGCTTTCTACACTGTTATTCCTGAGACATACAAGACTTATGTTCACTTGTCTGCATAATTTAAAATTTAATAATAATAATAATAATATCACAGAGATGCTTGCATACCCATGTTCAGTACTACACTATTCACAATAGTGAAGAAGTAGAACTAATCTAGATCTTCACAAATGGATGAAGGGGGTAAATAAAATGTGGTATATACAAAGTGGAATTTTATAAAGAAAATGGTTACTATATTTGCAAGAAATGAATTGAATGAGAAATCATGTTTAAGCAAAATAAACTTGACTTAGGAAGATAAATATGATGAGTAAATCTAAACTCCTATGTTAGATTTATGTTTGTATGTATATGTGCATGGAGGAGATAAACTAGAAAGAAGACAATGAGAATAGAGGAGATCCTCAGAGAGAGGGGAGAGGAAAGAGGGCAATGTTATACATTGTTCTAAAGGTAGAATAGTGGGTTGTGGTTACAAGGAAAGGCACAAGCAAGTGGTAGGAATAGGTGTGAAGGGCAGTGGGTTAAAGAAACCAATATAACAAAATATATGTGGAAATATTATAATGAAACCCACTACTTTGATGCTAATTTAAAACATTAATTAAAAGCTAAATAGCACTTTCAGGTAAGTACTTGGATTTGCTTTGCACTCCTGGAAATGAGTGAGTAAAACATGGGGAAGTGTTCAACACCAGTCTGAATGGAAGACCCTTAGTGGTTGTAGGTCTTCCTGGAATGAACATGCGCCAGAACATTACCATGAATTCCTGTCTGGTTTTTTGGGGGAGTGCATTTTATTCATTAGTTTTTAAAGTCCATGAATGCCTGACTCAAGTACCACCTCCACTTCCCCTTCATGACAGCTGAGCTCGTCCAGGTGATGCAAGCCGTCTTCTGCTCTGCTGAGAGCAGGGCTTCCTTCACACGATACCATCCAAGGACATGCCTGATAACATGAACTGGGCATGAATCCATGCCTCCCCAGATGCTGGAGCCACCGCCTACATGTACGAATTTCAATATCACCCAAGCTTCTCATCAACCCCAAAGACAGTGATGGGAGACCGTGGAGGTGAACTCTACTCCGTCGTCGGAGCCCCAGTTTTAAGAGGTGATGGTGCCTCACTCCCTGTGTGCTGGTGGTTAAGAGATCTGGGTTCCAGTTTTGCTTCTGTGTCCTTGAGCACCTTTCTCCTCTCTTAAAATTTATTTCCCAACTCAGGGTAACAGAAATGAGCTAAACTGTCAGGCGCCCAGACTTTCTCCCACTCCAGCACACCACAGGAAAGGGATCTACCCACAGGCAGCCAGCAAATGCTTCACATCAAGATGTTGACCACTACTATAACTAACAGAAATGTGTCTTCCAAATCCCCCCACCTGAAGATAAGAATTCTGCTGCCTGATTTCCCACTTAAAATGGCATAGCAAAATGTGAGTTAAGATGCCAAGCAGTTGCTGACCATGAGTCTGATGTCATGCGCATCTGTCTGTCTATGTGCTTCCCTATTATCTAAAATTTGTCTTTTACTTATATTATAGCAAATAATATAATATTTTAAAAACACTTTCATGAACATCTTGAACACCTTAATTCTCAGTAGTTCATGTGATTCATCCCATTTCAGTGGCTGCTGATAACACACTCTGGGCATCTCCCAATTAGGTATGTTTTAGGATGTTGTCTATTCTAATATCTTTATCAAACTGTGAATATGCGGGTTTGAAAGGGATCTTGAGAAAAGTCACACATACCAGAAATGCTTTCATACAAGACATCACTGAACTGCAGCAGCTGCAGCCAGAGTAGGGAAAAACTGGATGGTGAGTACGGAAAACAAAGCCAGCTAGGAATGAAGAGCATGACTGTTGCTGAGTCCTGGATCATTCATTCTCAAACTGAAAGTGCACGCCAGCTAACTATGACCTTCCTGCAATGAATAATTGGACTCAGCAATTGTTGAGTTAGAACCCATGTTCTTCATTTATAACACGCGGTTGCTGGGTCATGAACTGCATATTGAGTTGTAATATTATATCTATAATAAGTAATATAATATTATATATAAATAATCCTATTTCCCACAGGTAATGCCTCAGAAGAGGAGACCAACCTCAGCAAGATGGTGATGAAATTCTGGGCCAACTTTGCTCGGAATGGGTGAGAACAGTGCAAAGGCATTGCCAAGATATTGGGCAGGATGGGACTGTTGGGAAGGGGTGGATTTTAAAGTATCAGCGATCAATTCTCACCCTGTAGCCACAGTGCTCTGACAACGGTGCACTCCAATTTCTTGTTGTGCACAAGCCTTTGGCAGAGATAAACCAGGAATCCCTAGAAATGTCATATGAATGTGGGACCACACAGTAACTTTAAGAAATTCTGTTCCCAGGAACCCCAATGGGAAGGGGCTGCCATATTGGCCAGAGTATGACCAGAAGGAAGGGTACCTGCAGATTGGAGCTGACACCCAGCAAGCCCAAAGACTGAAAGGGGAGGAAGTGGCTTTCTGGACTGAGCTCAGGGCCAAGAAGTCACCACAGACAGTATATCCTGAGCTGTGAGTAGGAAACTCTTCCAGCCTCAGGAGACCAGAAAAGTCGAGATAAAGCTACTCATAGAAGATGCTTCATGGCCAAAGGTGAATCTTTGAGAAGATTGGAGAATTTTGTTAAGGGGATGGACAGGGGACAGGGAGGGGAATGGTTGTACCTGTTGCTTCAATTTGGAGAATAAATGTTCATTTTAAGACCAACTCAGTGTCTGTCTCCACCTACCTTAGACTGAGAAAGAAAAATAGAAAAAAGACTATTGTAGGAAGATGCCTCTATGTAGGGGTATGGCTTGGCAAATGCTTACCACCAAATTTGGGAGGAAATAATTTTCAAGAAGAATACAATGTGAACTTTGACTCATCTTCCACCTCCAACTGGGAGATATCATCAAACACAGGAGGAGGATGCATGAAGGTTTACTAAAGCATCAGAGGTGGTCTGTGGCCAGCATGAAAGTTTACTGAAGTATCAGGTGGTTTGTGGCCAGCATGAGAGTTTACTAAAGTGTCAGAGCTGTTTAAAACCCCCAGGAATGACATACTTACGAAGGAGTTTGCTCCCACCATTGTCTTCTCCATGGATGTCTGTCAGGTGCTCATGGAAAAATGCGATGCAGGTTTTAAGACCTTAGAAAGCTCATCTCCAGCTGTGCATGCATGCAGCCCTGCTCAGATGCCTACTCTAATGAATGCAGCTTTTCAATCACTTGAAAAAACACATTATTCTCTACTTCAGGGCCCTGGTGAAGAGCTCCTGGGGCTTGAGAAACAAGGAAAACCTACACCCTTGGAAGAGCGGTAAGAAAGTGTCCTAAGTGGAGATCATAAGCAATCTCTATTGTTAAGGAAGGACAAAGTCACTGGGAATCCGTATGTTTAGTATTTAGGAGCCCTCCCCATGTGTGAAGCCAGACTAATGCTATATCAACCACTCTTGGGTGCCACTATATATATATATATATAATGTATACAATATTCTGTCTGTGTGTCTGCCTGCAGGCCAGAACAGGGACCAGACTCCATTACAGATGGTTGTGAGCCACCATGGGGTTGCTGGGAATTGATCTCAGGACCTTTGGGAGAGCAGGCAATGCTCTTAACCTTTGAGCCATCTCTCCAGCCCCTGGGTCCCACCTTTAAGTGATCAGACATTAAGCATCAAGTTAGGAGACCTGTGAAGAGCAGGCCTGAAGGTGAGGGTTGAGAAGACATCAAGGCAAGTCTCCAGACACCAGCCCTCACAGAAACATGAAGATTTAGGGGAGACACCTCAAAGCCTTGTTTGTGACTGACGCTTCCTTCCTCTGTGTGTACAACAGCTCTAAGTATCTTCAGTGCTGTCACAGTTGGCCTGATTGAAGCTTGGGTTTGTCATGGAAGGTCTTTGGGTCGCCATCAATTTGTAAAGATAATTTGACAAACCTGGGTAGCAATTACTTGCTTCAGGACTTAGATTATAACCTTCCATGCTTTTTTATTTTTATTTTATTTATTCTTTTGCTCCCAGAGTGTCGTAATTCTGATGACTTTGCCTTTGTAAGTAAATGGAGTCTTTTCTTTTGTCTTCTTTTAATGTTTTTTTCTACACCCTATAATCTTTTGAGATTATAATGTAATTATACCACTTCTCCCTTTCCATTCCTCCCTCTAGCTCCTCCCATATACCTCTTCTTTCTGTCTTTCAAATTCATGGCCTCTGTTTTCATTAATTTTTGTTACATATATATAATATATATATATGCATAAACTTATACCTAAATGCATAAAATCAACCTGCTTAGCCTGTGTGATGTAACTTGTAGGTTTTCAGAGCTGACTATTTGGTCCTGGATAGCCAATTGCTGTATTCTTCCCTTGGGAAGTCTGTCTCCCTGCTCTCACTATTCCTTAGTTGCCTCTTTGTTTCTAAATAGTCTGGTTCTATTACACAAATGGAATAAAGACTTTTAGAAACAAACACACCAGGCTTCACCTGACACCAGCAGAGAACATCGTTCTAACAGAAAATGGGCTTCTCTCTTCCACAGTTGCAGGGCTGCTGGTCCTAAGACAGTGTAGAACCTGACATGTTATTTTCTCTCATGTGTGGAATCTAGATTCTTGTGTTTGTGCATGTCTGTGTGTGGATGTGTGGTATGAACATGAATATGTATCCATGAGCGTGTGTGTGCATGTGCGAGAGAGAGAGTCTCTCTCTCTCTCTCTCTCTCTCTCTATAGTAACAGTAGAGATGGGATTGAAGAGCCTGAAGAGCCAAGACCCTTGCCCAGACTCCTGCCCTGGCCATTCCCAGCCATAACCATCTGCAGGAAAGACCAAGCTGGAAGTAAGCTCCTGACTCAGCAGGATATGGCAGGAGGTGTGGTGTTCCCAACATTGCTCTAATTACTGGGGATCAACTACAAGATATCATCTGTATGGTAAGGAACCAATTAGAAGTTAGTGGGAGGGCTCTGGATGTGCCTTACTGATGAAGGGAAAAAGCAATAACCATAGTAATGCCCCCCTCAGATGGCCTTCAAATGTAGCAACCTTCCCACAGCTGCCGCTGGCTAATCCATCACCAGCCAATAGGTGCACCAATCCTGAGACTGTTTTAAGGCAGCTTGCTGATCCCAGGATGCCGTCCTAACCCAATCTCAATATGTGTTTTGTTCTCGGGCCACCTGGATTGTCTCCTACTCCACCTGCCATGTCAGATGGACGAGGGACCTGGGTTTGAACTCGCAACTAAAAGACTCCTTGCTTTTGAATTGGATCTAGTTTCTTGACGGTTGGGGGTTTGGACTCTGGGTACAACAGAACCCCGATAAATAAGGAAGAGATCCTTAGAGAGATGAGATAATAGAACATCTTGAGGACCCCACTGACCCGAGGCTTTCTCTGAGGCTCTAATGTATGGAGAAGAAACAATTCTTCGCACTGACTGATTTGGTGTGTTAACTTAATATACACTAGAGTCACCAGAGGGGAAAGAGCCTCAGTTGAAGACATGGCTCCATGAGATCCAGCTGTAAGGCCTTTCTCAAGTAGTGATCAATGGAGGAGGGCCCAGCCCATGGTGGGTGGTGCTTTCTCTGGGCTGTTGGTCCTGGGTTCTATAAAGAAAAAAAAAGTAGGCTGAGCAAGCCTGGAAAAGCAAACCGGTCAGTAGCTCCCCTCCATGCTCTCTATATCAGCTCCTGCCTCCAGGTTCCAGCCCTGGTTGAGTTCCTGTCCTGACTTTCTCCAGTGATGGATGATGACCTGGAAGTGCAAGACAAATAGGCCCTTCTCTTCCCAGCTCGCTTTTTGGTCATTCTGTTTCCTTGCGGCAATAGAAACCTGAGCTAAGACACTCTCTAAATCAGGGGCATGTTTGGCAGAGTCAGTAATAGCCTGAATCCAAGGGCTTAGGAGCTTTTCCCTGAGGCTGTCAAGCAGGAGCATGGACAGACACAGTTACTTATCTAAACCCAGGAATACGCTGAGCAGAGCCAATAATGTTGTGGAGCCAGGCCCCTAGGGGAGTCGTAGCTTTGGATCCTGAAAATGCAGCTCTTCCCACTACACAGGGCTATAGTTATCAGTCCCAAGGCGGCTGTGTGTTCGGTCTGTAAAGACCTTGAGATACTCTGTGTTCCTCTTATGCAACATTGTTTGATTAACTTTCAGTGAGTGGACTTCCTCCCGTTTTATGATAGTTTCTGCTGGCTCTGTCCCATTTCTCCCCCTGGGAATAGTACTTAAGATGTTGTACCTCTTAATAAACTTGCTTGGCATAAGCTGTAGCTTATGTAAGACCTCCTGAGCCCACCTTTTTCAGGTCCTTAACTCTGACCCCCGGACCATTCTCCATAGGACCCTGTCACTCAAGAACGATTTGATGGTCCATCTCAGGAACCTTTATGACTTGAAAGCACAGGGGTTAACTAGTTGGAAGGATAATGAGGACATGCAAGAGGGGAATGTGAGGACAGAGCAGAAGAAGGATGAAAAAGAAAAATGTATAATGATGTATTTATGAAAATGCCAGTTGAAATCTACTTTCTTTTTTAATTAATTAATTTATATTTTTAAAACAATCTTTTCTCGTTTTAAATGCCTATCCCAGTTCCCACTCCTTCCCCTCATCCTGCTCCCCCCACCTCCTCACACCCCACTCTCCATCCACTCCTCAGAGAGGGTAAGCCTTCCCCATGGGGAGTCAGCAAAGTTTGGCACATCATTTTGAGGCAGGACCAAGCCCCCTCCCCATACTTAGACTGATCAAGTTATCCCTCCAAAAAGAATGGGCTCCAAAAAGCCAGTTCAAGTGCTTAGGGATAAATCCTGGTCCCACTGCAAGTGACCCCACAGACTGCTCAAGCCACCCAACTGTCACCCATACAGCTGTCAGAGGGCCTAGTTTGGTCCTACGCAGGTCTCCCCGCTATCATTCCTGAGTCCATGAGCTCCCACTAGCTGAGGTCAGCTGTTTCTGTGGGAATCCCCATCATGGTCTTGACCCCTTTGCTCATATTATCGCTCCTCCTCTCTACAACTGAACTCTGGAAGCTCAGCCTAGTGCTTAGCTGTGGATCTGTGCACTGGTTCCCATCAGTTACTGGATGAAGGTTCTAGGATGACAATTAAGGTGGTCATCAATCTGATTACAGGGGAAGGCCAGTTCAGGCATCCTCTCCACTATTGCTTAGGGTCTTAGCTAGGGTCATTGTTGCAAATTTTTGGGAATTTCTCTAGTGCCAAGTTTCACGACAGCACCGTAATGGCTCCCACAATCAAGGTATCTCTTTCCTTGCCCTCCCTCTCTATCCTTCCCCATCTTGAGCATTCCATTCCCTCACGTTCTCTACTTTCTACAAATGATTTTTAAAAAGATATTGCAGACCTTTAGGCAGAACAGAAGCCTTAACAAATAGCTAAGTTGGGAAGCAATACCACATATGTTGCCTTTGTTACACGTCAGTAGGGAGAAGAGTTAAGCCTCTCATCCCAGAAGACTAAGCTCACAGGCACCTTGGGGCTCTAGGCCTTCAGGTTTTCTTTCCCCGTTTCTTTCCTGTAGAAGGAAATCCCAGACATTTGGTAAATGTTTGAGGAATGAATGGATAATGGGTAGGCAGGATTAGACTACGGAAGGATATTTACTGTGGGAAGAGCCTGTCCCCTCAAGCAGAAGAAGGCTGGCCACTTGGCAGGAATCCTGCAAAGGCAGCATTTAGATATTAGGGGGCACTGGATGAAATGTAAGTAAGGTTGTCTCCAAATAGGGGCCTAGAACTTTAGGAAGCAAAAATCCAGGGATGCTGAGAAATGTGTCCGAATCTTGGAGCTGAGATGCTCAGAGGCCTTGAGTTGCTCTAAAAATCCCTCTCTGGAGATGCCAGATCAAAGCTTCCCCTGTCTGCTAAGCTAGTCTCTGCCTCTGGGAGGCTCACAACACTAAGGTTTGATTGTCATGGGGGGGGGTTGGGGAGGAGCTTATGTAAGAAGTCCTTGGGTTGGTTTATGGACCTCTGTTACCTGAGAGTTGGGCAGCAATGACTGTGCAAATAAGAGAGAGTGAACTCTGGGTGGATGTGGCTAAGAGGTCCCACTAAATACCCAGAGAGCCCTTGGTGGGGGATTTTCAACTGGTTTTCTTATGTAAATTGGCAGAGTGGGCAGGACTTCAGGAGCTGGTCTATAGCTGTGGGGCAGGATCAGTACTTTCCTTCCAAGCACCGGACACCTCACTGCACCCCTGAGGTACTGTCCTTTCTTGATGTGGCTCTACTCTTTGGTCCTGATCTCTCACTCCTTACCCGACTCAGGGTTAGTACCTCTGGGTGCGTATTTGAAACTCTTTGTCCTGGGCCTTGGTGAGTACAGGCTCATTCAGGGAAATAAAAAACAGGTTCTGTGTCTTAGAGGTGTTTGCTCTCTGGACATAGACAGAAAGAGTGAGTGAATCTAAGTTCAGTGATCTTGAGCTTTGTGTCCTTGAGTGAGGAATTTAGCTTTGCGGTGCCGGCTCCTTCCCCATTGGGCTGCAGTGGGGGTGAAATGAGGGATTGTGTCTGTGGCCTCCCAGTGGTGGTCGGTCTAGAAGAAGTATAGAAAAGGGGGGATTTAAAATAGGGTATGTCCATGGAAAGTTTCATGTGTAAAATCAACCAAGAGCTGCATTTGGAAAGACGATTTTTTTTTCTCTATGAGTTCCCTGAAAAGAGGGTGTATCAAGGGATTAGGACAGAGGGGGAATTCTTGGCTGAGATAGCGGGCACTTAAAAGAAATCTCACACAGGCTCAGAAGTGAGAGATAGACAGTTATTTATTTTAAGGGAAAACTTACAAATCCGGATTCTCTGCTTTGGATCTTGATGCAGATCAGATCCAAAAAAAGCTGAAGAAGCGAACCAGGACAAGGG
>LOEQ01004135.1:92859-109248 GCA_001685075.1 Bramus lutescens | reverse complement strand
AAGAGCTCCGGTGTTGCGTCATTCCTTGCTGGACGAGGGTGGGCGCGACAGACTTGTATTTTTTCTATTCCATTTTCCAGGGATATTATATTTTGAAGTTAATTTATTGGCTATCAAAGGTGTCTTTCTCCAGAGAACAAGGGGAGACAACAAAAATTGCTTTTTCTTAAGGACCCAGGGTGTTATTTGTGTGTGTAGAGAAAGGCACCCTTAATTCAGGTCAGAGTTGGAGAAATCATCCACTGGATAGCAGTCCTTAAGCCATTGGGTGGCTTCAGTCACATGGACTTTTGCCACTGAAGCCAGTAGGACAATAATGATATATTGCTGAGATGCCTAACCTCCAAAATTAAAAATCTATTAAAAACAAATGACTCACCTAGAGAATTCATATTCAGTCTTCCCTGAGCCACACCCCCCTCCAAAATTTGCCTTCTTATCCACTCACCACCAAAATTAGGAGAATTTGGCCCTGAACTCAAGTGGCTCAGGAGCAAGGAATCCATGGCAACCACCTCGGGAGGCCCCATTGCAGCAGGTTAGGTGGTCACTTTCTGTTTCATTTCAGAACGTCTCTGAGAATCTGATTCCTGCCGCCACTGACATGTATTTAGGAAGGACAGATGACCCCGTGGAAAAGAAGAGCCTGTTCCTGGACTTGATGGCAGATGTCATGTTTGGTGTCCCGTCTGTAATTGTGGCCCACAGTCACAGAGGTGAGTATGGAGAAAAGAGTAAGACCATGAACTCGCCAGACAGACCTCCAGCCTCTGCCTTTCATCGTAAAAAGATACGAAATCTGCTGAGGGTCAGGTCTTGAAGGCCAGTTCCCTGTGGCCTGTGAGGTTTAGTATTGTTTCTGCCAGTAAGTGTCTGGGAGAAAAAGGTTCACATGCAATTTAATCTAAGAGGCAATGCCAGCACACACTCTAGAGAGATGAGGAAGTGACCTGGAGACCAACCTGATGAACAGCCCCCTGAGCCATGTTTATAGCTCCATGGATTATACTTTCAATATGTTGTTGAACCATATTTAGTAAAATGTCGTTGGAGATTTTGATGTCTATGATCATAAAGGATATTGAACTGTAATTTTATTTACCTGTAGTGTCTCTGCCCTATGTGAACATCAAGCTAATGATACTCTCAGTAAAAGAATTTTACAGATATTTGGGAAGAGTCTAAGGATTAATACCACAAGCTCTTCCCTTTAATTTGTTGTTCTGTTTATCAGTGAAATTGTAATAATCTGATTTTTTTCATTGATGGGGGATTTCTAATTGCTGATCCCATCTCCTTATTCCACACTGATCTGTTCAGATTGACCATTTCTTGTTTCTGTCTCCATTTGGCTTATTAGGGCAGTTGTTTACCTGTTTTAGTCATCAGGTCAGGGGTGCTTTGCTCTGTCCGGATATATTAATCCAGGAGAGATTCTTCAAGCACCAGTCTCTAGCAGCTCTGGTGTTTGGCAGCCTTGACTGTGGGTGCAGGCAGGTGGGGTCAAGCAGCGGGCAGCCTCTCATGTTACAGCCATGCACCGCTGGGAAACAACATGACACACATGGCCATCCTCAGTCCTGCAAGCGGTTCAGCTCCTGGGTAGGCCCAGGAAGCCAGGACTCCCCAGTACTTTGCTGATGTCATTGACGCTTCTGCAAAAGCAGAAAGCTGGTGGGTATAGGCATCTAAATGCCTCAGTTTGTAGCAGCAACCGGTGTTGCTGCTCTTGTGTGGGCCCATGAGTGAAGTAACCTTAGCCCTTAACACTGCTCAGTATTACTACAGCTCTGGCTCTGGACCCAGGGTCTGAATCTCTTGGCCTAAAGCACTCGATATCTTTTGTAAAAATCGTCTGTCAACCAGGGTCTGCAGTCTTCCTTTTCTAGCACCTTACTGTCTATATCCCTCCTCGACCCAGGTTCCCCACCATCTCCCTCTATCTCTCCTTCCACTGTCTTCCTGGCCTGGCTGTTCTCAAGCTGCTCAGCTGCTTCCACTTGAGCAGCTCAGCCTGTCAACACCTCTACTGCCGGTGCCTTTGCTGTGGCTTTCCAGTGTCACTTTCTTTGTGCCACAGCGCTGCCTGCATGACCGAATTAGGCAAGAGAAGAGCACTTCAAAGTCTCACACGAGAACTGATGTTTCAGTACCGGAGGAGGGAGTATACGCGAGCATTTCTCAGCCATATCACCAAGTAAGCGTGAGCAGCCTGCTTGCATCCAGAGAAGGGGTATTTGCTCAAGAGGTCTTGTGTCTTCACTAGTCACAGCGGCCATCTGCTAGATGGCCAAGAGAGCTGCTGCTCCTCTGACCTGGCTGGAGACGGTCTTAGGATCATCTGGAGTTCACCAGTGGTGTGATAACAAAATTTCTGGGACAACCTATTTCAAACTGTCTTGAGATGCTGTACCCTCAGCATCTGTCAGTTTTCTTCACTGTATGGTTGTCTCAAGGAGTCTGTGGAGTATTCAAGGGTTGTTTAGCTAGCTGATTGATAGTCCTTTAGCCTAAGGAAGCCAGTACAACGAAAGGGCCCCCTGCAGTTTTATTAGAGAGTCAAGAGGCTCCCCCTTCACCATTTTGCTTATTGACAGGAAAACTGTCAGGAGGAAGGTTCACAATAACCAACAGAACTTATCATTGACACTGATGATGGTTGTAACTTTCTTAAACAGTTTCCCACCACACTAGTTCATGGAAGTGCCTTAAATGGCACAGTTCTTTCTGTTATCCAATTCTTGTGCAATATGTTTGTCTGTAGTAGTCAGTCTCTTATGCTGGGATGGTTCAACATACATAATCTACCACATATGTTGAACATGGTTCAACAAATCAACAAACCTAATCCACCACTTAAATAAACTAAAGAGCAGAAATGACATGATCATCTCATTAGATGCAAAAAACCCGCCTTTTACAAAATTCACCGTCCATTCATGATTCCTGGAAATAATAGGGATACCAGGGAACATGCATCAAAATGATAAAGGCAGTATTCAGGAAGCCCACAGCCAATATCATTCTAAATAGTGAGAAATTCAAAGCATTCCCATAAAAGGGAACCAGTCAAGTATGCCCCTGCTCCCCTGTTCCACACAGTACTTGAAGTCTAGCTAAAGCAATAGATGAATGATGGAGAATGAGGAGACAGAAACAGGAGAGGAAGAAGGCAGTCCTTACGGTGATAAGATTCTGTGTATAAAGACCTTAAAGACTCTGTTAGAAAACTCCTACAGCTGATAGATAACGGACTTTAGAAATTGAACTCAGGTCTTCAGCCTTGGTGACAAGCTCTCTATTTCCCGAGACATCTTGCTAGCCTATAGTATAATCTAATAATCTACACTAAACTGGTAACAGCATAATTTATTAAATATAAGAACTCTACATCCCTGTCCCTCAGCACACACTTTCTTCACGTTTCTGATATCAGGATTTACACCATCTGGACAGACATCATAATTTATTATAACTCTAGTTATTTAATTTGTAGTGTCTATAATCATTGGTATAATTAATTTCTATTGACCTTTGCACTCTGCAGTATAAAACTGTATCTGCATTTCGACTACAGTTCTAGAGTGCCCTGCCTGTGGCTTGCTCCACACCAATGGCTTTGGTGTCTCATTGCTATTCATTGCTTTCTTGAAGCTTTCGTTGGTAAGCCTGGAAGGCAGAGGAGATGGGAAAGAGATTCAAGTTCATCTTGCCTCGCCCTTTTGATTTGCCATTACTTTATCCCATTGTGTGTAGCACCTGCACTACAGGACAGTACACTAGGCAGAAAAGGGGCTGGAGATTTAAACATACACACACAGACAGAGAGACACAGGGACACAGGTCATCCTTGAAACAAGAATGCCAACTTTATTGTGTTCCAGGGAAGCTTATATAGGAATCCTTAACTGAGAGCCAGGCCCTAGCACCTGGGATTTTCAGCTGTAAAACCCATCAGAAACCGCTCTCCTGCCATCAGAAACTCATGAGGGTCTCATGCTCAGAGCAACTAAAGGCACAGGAAAGCAAGTTGTTTACTCCGTTCACTCCAGCAGGCAAAGAAAGTCAAGGGGCCAAGGCAGGGGTCTGCAGCTCCCAACAATTGTGATCTTATGCTTGGGCCAAGCACACGGCTGGATATGAAACATGAAACCTCCAGTTTCTGCATAGATTTTTAAAATCTAATTATCCTAATTTTCAGAGAGACAGCCTAGATTTTCTTCAGCTTGCTCTATAGAGCTAAGAAAACCCTAAGGATGCTCAAAGGCATCTGGACGAAAGATAGCCATGTGGTACTAGACTGTCCTTGAATCAAGGCACAGCTATATTATCATTAACAGACATCCATGTATTTACTGCATGCAGGGATTGCATTAATTGTTCATTCAATAAACACCTGTTCAAATTCTAATTCCACATCAACCAGCTGTGCAGCTCTAAACAAGTCATACCCTTCTTAAAACTATGTTTATCTCCTCTGCAGATGGGGAATGTATTCAACTGTAGAGCCTAAGGTGTTGTCTGGAAATGTGAATTGTGCATGAATCCATGTCTCCACAGATGCTGGAGTCCCTACCTACATGTACAAGTTTCAGTATCGGCCAAGCTTTGTATCAGACATGAGACCCAAGTCTTTGATAGGAGACCACGGTGATGATCTCTTTTCAGTATGGGAAGCCCCGTTTTTAAAAGATATCTTTGTTGGCTATGATGTTGGTGGTCTGAATCCTGGGTTTGGGTCTTGGTTCGATGGCCATGAGTGAGTTTCTCCTTTTAAACTGACTTGCATGATACTCTGAAGCAGGGCTCAGCTACAAGACAGATTCCATTTAACACACATGAATGATTGTGTCTGCACATCCCCATCCATAGTCATCCTCAGAATTCTGACTTGTGACACCAGAAAAGATCTGATGGTCCCATAAACGCCCTGCTTAGGGCAAGAATGGCGTGGTTTGATTTTCCTCCTGCGAGAACATTGGAAATTTGAAACTTTTGCTAGCCTTAACAAGGCCTATTTACTTTCTTCTATCTGGCCATCTAAATATCTAAAACACATCATATATTTAGAAAATTCATATTATATGATATGTAAGTGACACTTTTACAAAGGTCTCCAATACCTTTTTTCTCAGCAGCTGTGTGTAACTAGTGATCTCTTACAATACACCACTGACTCTGGGAGTATCCAAGCTGTATGTATCCTTAGGATCTTAGCAATTCTGATCATTTCAGAATATGTGAACAAGAGAATAAGAGAGTGATAACATATCTAAAGGCCACCAACCCGGCTAAGTCAGAGGTAACCAACTATTGTTGTCATTGTACACCAAGAAGAAAGCGCCAGGCAGCTGAACATGGAAGATAAAGGCAGAGACCTTACAGAATAAAGACATCTGAATTTTAAAAGTGTGGGCTTGCTCAAGCAAGATTGTCATAAAAGTTAGATTTGGACTCCATAAGTATGCGATAAGGGCCAGGGCTCTTCATTTCTCCCAACCAAGTACTAACCAGACTCGACCATACTTAGTTTCCAAGATCAGAAGAGATCAGATGCACTGAGGGCAGTGTGGCCAGACAAAAGATTGTATTTCTTACAGGCTCCCTGTGCTGCTCCTGCTCTCTCTTATAACCCAAGTATTCCTTTTTCCTCCACAGGGGGGCTCCTCAGAAGAGGAGATCAACTTCAGCAAGATGGTGATGAAATTCTGGGCCAACTTTGCTCGGAATGGGTGAGGTTGGAGATATGGTGTGAAGACTCATAGCTTCTGGGAATGAGTGTTTTCTAATGCTTGAGTGATCAACCCCTTTTCCCTATGATCTCTTACAATGAGATTGGGGTTAGTCAGTTTTGTAGGTGTGACGATATCTGTAAGATAGTTCAGTTTGAAAGATGAATTGTGAAATTTGGCTCACAGACCAGAGGTTTCAATTCTTGGGCACTTGGCTGTTCCCTCTGGTCCTGTGTCAATACAGAATATTATGCTTGGAAATAGGGTCGATCAAAGGTCCATACGCCCTGTTGATTAGAAAGTAGACATAAAGGATAGAGTCAAGGTTCCAATATACTCCTCATGGGCACTTCCAACTGGGGGGTTCTCTTAAATTTTCCATCAACTCCCAATAGCACCATCAGATGGGAATTAAGGCACATATGTTTTTGGAGGAATATTTAAGCTCTAAATATCTAATATCATAACCTGTGACCTGCAGAGGCTCATGCCCATCACACAATCTTAATATTTCCAACACTAATTAGAAGTCCAAGTCAATGACTTCCTCAGTCTTACAGAAACTCTTAGTTTTGAGTCTCCATTGCAATAAAGCAGTAACATTTCCAAGATCCAGTGACAAAGTCCGCACATTCCTATCACATGGAAGATCAGGAACGTGCCACCGAGGGATTGTACCAAAGCAAGTCCAAACTGCAAGAGGCAAATCTTAACTGCTGAAGGGTCTAGGGGTCTGTTAGTAGGTGTAGGCTCCGAATGCAGGGGAAACTTCTCCTCTGTGGTCCTGCTGTCTGCACCTCCAGGACCTCTCTGGGACTGGCTGATCTTATGGTCCGAACATATCCTAGGCAAATGTTCCTGGTCCTGCCAGTTCTAATTTGCTGGGGTCTCCATAGCAACATCAGCTTCACTCTCACAATGTCATGCACCATTCTCTCAGTGTTGCTAGCAGGGGCAGAAAGCCTTCCACACACTTGCTGGCCTCCCAAACCTTCATTTGAAAGCAGGTAGAAGCCTTGATGGCTCTATTAGCCTCGTATTCTGCATGCTTATAGAACAAGCACCACATAGACAATTCTGAAATGCAATTCTGGTCTGAAATTTTTCAGGGATCAATGAAATAGAGTTGTAGCAGCTTCCAAGTCTCTAAATGTGGGAAAATAAATTCAAGAGAATCAGTTCCTTAGGTCACTTTGTGAGGCGGGAAGTGGGAGCAGGGATCCCTAGTGCTGTCTTCTCAAAACAAATTCTTCAAAACTATTTTGTATTGAAAGCCTGAGATGGGCTGATTTGTGGTATCCTAAGTCATCCTTAAAGTAACTTCCCTTTCTTCTTATACAAAATAGACTTGATTCTAGAGCACTAATCCACTGAGCAACAGAACTATCCTTGTACACAACTTTAAGCATGCTCCTTGTTTGGAAAAAGTCAGGATTTCAAAGCTTTATGCTGTGATTTCTGACCCTAAATCTTAGTGTAAACAGATTACAATCAGCAGAAAGTACCATTGCTGCTGCCTGCATGCTGTGCTCCCTAAAGTTCCTCATGCTAGTTAAACAGTGCATGAACTTTGAACTCAGGCCTCATAAAATTTCAGGGAGTGAACAAAATAAAGATAATTTCATGTCCACAAAGGAACGTGGGTGGCTTCCAATTTGGCTCCTTACAGAGGCCTCATTCCCACGTGAGTGATCAGAATAATGACTTCTCTGTCCCTTCTCCCATTAGCTCCCTCTGGACTCCCCTGTAAGCCCCACTAACTGTATTCTGGGCATCTTGCAGTACACTCACCAAACATTTCCAAACTCCTTATGAACCAACTAAAACATCTTCTAAACTATATCATCGGATTAATTAGATAATGCCCCACATCTCAGCAACAATTTCATGTATTAGCTTTCGACCAACTCCAAGGATGAAAGCTTATTTTGGAGTCTGAGTTATGCTTGGACTTTTAATTTGTGGTCAGTGATGAGGCAGAACATCAAAGTAGGAACAAGTTTGTGTAAAAAGCTACTGTCTCTCGACAGAAAGGAAGCAGAGAGATAAAGGAATAGAGTCTGAGCTCTCCTCAAGACCAGGTCTTCAGGGACCTGCTTCCTCCAACCAGGCTCCACTTCTTAATATTTCCACTTAATGCCCAGCTTGGTATCAGCCTGTATCACACAATGAAAATTTAGTATCCAAACCACAGTGTGAATGTTTTTAAAATGAACAGGCTCTCCCAGATGGGTTATAGAAACCTGTCCATCTGTGGAAGGTTTCTGCTTTCTTGGCAGAGATAAGCCATGGCACCCTTGCACATGGGGAGAACACAGTTGATTTGGTGACTTTCTCTTTTAATTCTGTTCACAGGAACCCTACTGGGGAAGGGCTGCCCCATTGGCCAAAATATGGCCAGAAGGAAGGGTACCTGCAGATTGGAGTCCCAACACAGGCAGCTCAGAGGCTGAAAGTCAAGGAAGTGGCCTTTTGGACTGAGCTCAGGGCCAACGAGGCAGCAGAGAGGTCAACCCAGAGGAAACATGTTGAGTTCTGATCAGGAGGCCCAGCCCGGTGGAGAGCCTGGAGCCAGAAAAAGGGGTAGTCTACATAGACATTTTGCTTGTCTGTTTGTTGTTTGCTCTACAAAACAATGCATCTGACTGTTGAGTGTATAAACTCTTTGATATATTGTACAAACAAAAAGAGGGAGATAGTGGTTGTTGTGCTCTCGTTTATTGTTTTTACAACAGTGAAAATCATAACTTTGTAGATCGAACAGAGTCTGTGTCCTTGACTCAAGATGAACGTGTGTGTGTGTCTGAGAGGGAAGGTTGAAAAGAGATCCAACATCCTGCGATGTCATCTCCACAGGCAGTGGGTAGGGGATTGACTGTCCTGAATCACATTGAGGCACAGATGAGATGTTGCTGGGCCACTTGTTCCTGGGGAAACATGAACAAAGGCCCACTCACTCCAGAG
The DNA here is from genome assembly GCA_001685075.1 of Bramus lutescens. NCBI lineage: Eukaryota > Metazoa > Chordata > Mammalia > Rodentia > Cricetidae > Bramus > Bramus lutescens. Next base: position 100,552 of record LOEQ01004135.1, on the reverse strand, counting down.
AGGGGAGGGATACCAGTTTACTGAGAAAGTAGCTGCATCATGAAAATCCTCCCTGAGCACGGTTGACAACTACCCGGAGCTGCTGAGATGGAATCCCACCCTCAGCTAATAGTCCACCCTGTATTTCCTCTAGCACACTGGGAGATGAAACAGCTGGAGCAGAATAATATGCAACAGGGGTGGGATGGCAAAGGGAGTGAGCAGACTCTGCTGAGGATCACCTGTGCTGAAGCATCTCCAGCTGGATTCCATACTGGTTGTGGGGCAATTCACAGAAGTATAGTCAACCTACCAGTGGCCACACCCTAAAGGAACAGACACTCCCTGCCCTAGCAATCAGAAACTTTCAAAAGGGTCTAAGCTAGTGGTGGGGGCTCATGGCTCCTCCCCTCCATGCTGGAATGTTGACTGGCTTGATCGCCTGCAGGCAGCCGCAGCTGCTGTGATGTCTGGAATGCATTGGTTCTGTCATGGCAAGAAGACATGGATTTGCTCCAATTCCCCCTGACCCCTAGCTCTACAATTCCTCCTCCCCTTCTTCCACAGTGACCCCTGAGTTTTTGGAAAGGACAACACAGATGCCCCATTTGTGCCTGAGTATCCCACTGACGCATGCTTTCTTTATATTGCACTTGTTGCTGGGACCTGGAATCAGTTCCCAGCAGCCACACGTGGACAAGAACCTGTAACTTCAGTTTCAGAGAATCCATGCCTTCTTCTGGCCTCCACAGGCCCTGCAGGCACATGATGCACAGAACAGCATTCAGACAAAAACCTTATAGACACAAAATAAAATTGAATAACACTCAGAGAAAAGATATACATTTAGAAGGCAGTTTGATATTATTTCCATTTATCAGATAATAGTAATAGGATCACCCTCACTGCCTATGAGCTCCCCAATCATGGGTTCTTGGTCCAATTTAGAGTAGCAGGTATGAGTTTCTTCCTGTGCAGCAGACATTAAATCTGATTAGAAGGCAGTTGGTAACTCCCGTAACATTTATGCCACTATTGAATCTATGGGTCATTATTGTAGGTCACAGGGTTCACAGCTAGGCAAGGCTGTCCATAAGTCCCACCCCAGCAGCCTACCTGCCACCATTCTAGTACCATCAAAGCAAGCCTGTAGAGTGACAGCTTCCTGCATAGCACCAACTAGATTTCTCCATGCCTTGTGACTAAAGGATGTGAGTGATTTCTTTAGTAACAGGGTCTTACTGTCAATTTCTGTTGGGCTTCCAGAGCAGTGACAAAAACCTGTACTGTTTTGGGGTTCTCCCAAACACCCTTACAACTTTAGTGGAGGAATCCCATACCTGGAATTAGGTTTTTGTTTGGTAAATTATTGCTTCTAAGAGGAGTGTTATTCTCTATGTAGGGTAACTCCAATTAATATGTTTTATATGAATATAGATATATATCATGGAATATTTACTTTTCAAAAACTTTTGTTATTAATCATGCCTACTCCCAATTCTTCCTTTACCCTATCCTCTCAACCTTTCCATTATCCCCTCCCATTATCCCCCTTCCTCAATCCATATTACCTGTGTTTTACAATCTCCTCTCCTACTAAGACCTTTTCTCTCCCACAAATGGTACTTTTCTGAATTCTATAGATAGTCAAAATTAAACACAGAAATCTAAAACATTGACACTAAAATATATAATGAGTGATAACATATGACCTTTATCTTTCTGGGTCTGGGTTCTTTCACTCAGAATGATTATGTTCTCCATTCATTTACCTGAAAATTTCATAATTTTATTTTTATAGCTGAATTCTATAAAATTCTATCATACATAGGTATCACATTTTCATTATTTATTTATCAACTGATGAATATATAATCTCTTTCCATATCCTAGCTATCGTGAATAAAGCAGCTACGAATATGAATGAGGATGTGTCTCTAGAGCAGAAAATAAAATGTTTGGGCTATTTACCAGGGAGTTGTACATTTCCAAAGGTCATATGATAGATCTGTTGCTAATTTGGGGGAAAATGGCATGCTGATTAAGGAAGAGAACTTGGGGGGGGCAGGCTGATGAAATATGTGTGGTCTGAAAGCAGAAGAGGGGAGTAGCTGGGGAAAATAAGAGAACTAGCAATAATGATTGGGGTGGAGCAAGAAGTGCAGAGTCGGCAGCGGAAATAGGAAAAACTGTAATGACATATCTAAGAAAAGGCTGTAATGAAACCCGTCATGAAGCACGATTAATAACAACCCACAGAAGAAATTGGGGTTCAACCAGACCAGGAAAACAAAGTAGCCAGCCTTTGGCCCTGACATCAACCTCAGTTCGAAAACGGTGATCCCGCCTCCAGGAATCTCAGAACGATACTATGACTGAGAGCTGTCTCCTCCCATTCTATATTCCTCTCTAGGGCTGGGATTTAAGGCGTGCACCACTGGGATTAAAGGCATGCACTGCTGGTTTCTATGGCAGACTAGTGTGGCTACTGAGATTAAAGATGTGTGTTACCATTGCCTGGTCTGTAAGGCTGACCAATGGGGCAGTTTTACTCTCTGATCTTCAGGTAAGCTTTATTTATTAAATTACGGATGAAATGCTGCTACACTGTGACTTGAAAATAATCTTTCAAAAGACATTGTAGAGCTTAGAATTCTTAGTGAACAGCTTAGGCATTAGAAATAATACTGTGTTTCTTGATTTATTTTCAGTGCTCCATGTAGAAAGTGGAAAAGGTTCAACCTTTCACCCAAGAAGACTAAGCTCACAACCACCTCAGCAGCTAGATGTAGCTTTTCCTTCCCCAGTTTCTTTCCTGTGGAAGGAAATGTCAGACATTTTAGCAAATACTTAAGAATGAGCAAACAGAGAATTAGATGCACAGTGATTAGAACACGGAGGGATGGATTGGTTCAATGTGGGAGTAGTCCACCCTCAAATGCCTGCTCTACAAGGTAGTGTGTTCTCTCACAAGGCGGTGGACACTAGCGCCTAGGAGCTCTCGACAGAAACATTAAAGGCAACTCAGACGGTAAAGGAGACAAGGGAGTGCTTAAGGTTGATTCCAAGCATGGGACGTTAGAACTCTAGAAAATACAGAGGCAAAATTGTTAAACCGCATATCCAAATCTTGGAGCTGAGGAGTTCAGAGGCCTTGTGTTGCTCTAAAATCTCCCATCCCTTTCTGGGGAGGCCAGATCAAGGCTTCCCCTGCCTTGAAGGCACCTGCCTGCTAAGCTAGTCTCTGCCTCTGGGAGGCTTTCAATACTGAGGTGTGAAGGTCACAGGGAGAAACCTACTGTAAGAAATCCTTGGGTTAGTTTATTGACCTCTGTTGTCTGAGAGTTGGGCAATGACGTTGCAAAAAAGAGAGAGTGAACTCTGGGTGGATGTGGCTAAGAGGTCCCACTAGAGGCCCAGAGAGCTCTTGGTCAGGGATTTTCATCTGGTTGTTTTATGCAAATTGGCAGAGCAGGCAGGACTTCAGGGACTGGTATATAGCTGTGGGCAGGATCAGTGCTTTCCGTCCAAGCACCAGACACCTCACTGCACCTCTGAGGTACTGCCCTTCCGTGATGTGGCTCTATGCTTTGATTCTGATCTCTCTCACTGCTTGCCTGACTCACGGTGAGTACTCTTGGATAAAAGCACTAGGTGCACATTTGAAATTCTCTTGGGCACTCGTTTATGGAGGTGCACGTGGGGAATGGCAAAACAGGCCTAGTTTCTTTGAGGTGCTTGTCTTTATTTCAAACCTTCTAGATACAGAGGGGACACATATTCTAAGGCTCTTAATTCTAGATCAGGGGCAGAGGAGGCCCTACATAACCTCCTGCCTCTACAGGAGGAGTTAATAATTTACTTCCTATTCCCTGTCTAGGTCTCATGGGGCACGGAGAAAAAGCTAACCAAAATAATGAAAGCATAAACAATAGAAGCAGAAAGCAGGGGTGCATCCTAGCTTGTGTCTGAAGCTGTGTGTTCTTGGGTAAGGTACTACGTTTTACAGCCCAGACTGCTGTGTTTCTAATGCAGAGACAACAACATCTTCCTCATTTAACTGCGTGAAGGTGAAATGAGCGGTTGTGCCCATAGCATTCCAGGATGCAGCCTGCTCTAGAGGAGATGTAGAAAGGGGCTGACTTAAAATGCAGTAGACGCATAGATAACTTGGCATGTAAAATCATACCAAGAGCAGCTGGCCGTTGAAGAGATGATTTATTACTGAGAAAAACACACACCAATGTGGTGGAACAGGAGGTAGGCCCTGTGGTCAGAAGGCTAGGGCAGAGTGGAAACTGGTGGCAAAGGTCTTTGTCGTGGTTTATCCTGGAAAGAAGGAAGGAAGCAGAGGACAGTGGCTTGGCTGGTTAGGGTGGTTTCAAGAGGTTTCAGGGATGTGCAGGCTGGGCTTGGTTTTCTGGTACCTGGTTTTAAATGATCAAGACAGTTTTGATAGCCCAGGGTAGAAGACCCAGTGTGCGTTTGCAGTGGTTGGACCCCCAGAGTGACAGTTCACCCCAATAAACAGAGCTTCAAATGTCAAAGCAACAGGTATAGAAATCATATCCATGGTCAGAGCAGGGGTCCAATGTACGGCTTTGGCAACCATCTGTGTCACTCTGTGGAGGGGGACTGAGGTTTCCAGGGGAAAGTGCTCAACCAAGGTGTTCTGGAATCATGCCCACCTCTGTCTCTGGCTGCACAATCTACCACTGCCTCATTAAGGGCAGTGGTAGTGCTGACACTTCAAGACTTTGTCTTCTCTCTGGCTGTGTGACATTTTGTGTGTGTGGGTCTGGGAGCAGAGTGTGAAGCGGGATGAGAAAAGGTTCCGATTTGGAGTTGAACATTCCTGTGCTACTGTTTTCCATGGCAATGACCTCCTCATTTCCATCTTCAGGAAGGTCAGCCGGGCTGCTTGTGATTCCTGATTCCTCATCTCTAACATGGCCTTGAGAGCTGCTACCATCAAGGGTTTGGTTAAAACAACTGTGATGGATTTGGAAAACACATCTGTCCTATGCTAGGTGGTCAATAAGCACACATTCCATACTACATAGCTGCCAGCATCTGTAGCCCCATTCATGCCTCTGTCATGTCCTCTTTACTGCTCAGAGCAATCTTAGTTTCTTCGCACCTCAATTGGGTGGCTAATGATCTTGAGCAGACACAGGCCACACCTAGTGATTGCAGCCCAGACTTTATCCTCCTTTTCCTGAACTCTTGGCAACCTCTCTCCCCTTCTCCCTTGGGTCCCTAGTGCTGTGTGCTTCCTTCTCCTGCTGTGGTTCTCAGTCTCACATTAGCTCTTTCCTGTGTTTAAGCTTTTAGTCTTTCTGACTCTTCCGCATTGTTCTGTTTGGATGCATGAGTAATGATGTGTACTCTTCATTTTCAAAAGGATAACTAGCTGCCCACCACTGCCCACCTTCCAGCACTGAAATGTCTCCAGATCTCTTCTTTATTCTTTCCCCTAATTATAAAATGGCATTCTAGTATAGATGTCTTGGATTCACACAAAATAACAATGCTAATACCCATGGACATTTCAACACACATACTTAATAAGAAAGTCATCTCAGTGGGACCATGACATAAAGGCAAAGAGAACAAACATGAGATTTGTTATTAGTAAATCAAGACATGTACATGTTCCATTTTATTTCATTTAAAATATTTATTTTATCTATTTTAAAAATAAATAAAACATATTCATTTTATTTTTGAGGTTAAAACTATTACAAAGTTTTTCCTTTCTCGTTCCTTCCTGAAACCATACTATACAACTCTCTGTTTTTTTTCGAATTCATAGTCTCTTTTTTTGTTACTTGTTGCTATACAAACACATACACTCCTATATACATAAATACAATGAGATCAGTCTGTATAATATTATTTGTGTGTATGTTTTCAGAGCTGGCTATTTGGTATTTGATTACCAACTGGTGTGCCTATCCTATGGAGAGACTATTTCTCTCCCTCTGAGCATTTCTTAGTTTCTTGTCATTCTTTGTGTGGGATTGAGGCCTCCTGGTCCTCATATTTACTGTTTGACAATTTCATGCATGCATACACAATGTGTTTAGGTAAACTCCATATCCTATCCATTCTCTTTCAATTTCTCTTTTATTACCATAAACATTTTCCTTCCCAGACTCATCTACTTTAAAAAAAATGGTTCCACGAGGTCCCGTTAACTACTGTCCGTACATACATGAGTGTAGGACCTTTTCCTGGAGCAAGCATAGTAGCCTCTTAGGACCCACATTCCTGAAGAAACCTGGCTACTCCTCCTCTAACGGTCCTCAGATTCCAAGAGTGTCTCAGCTAGAAGTGGGACTTCGTGACGTCTCCTTCATCCGCACCTATGCGTAGTTGACTGAGGAAGAGAAGACTAGGGCCTGGTTTGCTGAGGGTTCTGCACGCTATGCAGGCACCACCCAGAAGTGGACGACTGCAGCATTACAGCCGCTGTCTGCAGCAAACATGTAAAGGGAAATCTCTACAGTGGGCAAAACTTCGGGCAGTACACATGGTCAATCAGTTTGTTTGAAAGGAGAAATGGCCAGATACGTGATTATTCACTGATTCATGGGTTGTAGCCAATGGATTGGCTGGGTGGTCAGTGGCTTGGAAAAAACATGATTGGAGAATGTGTGAGAAAGACATCTGGGAACATGTGGCTAGATCTCTCCAAACGAGCAAAAGATGTGACGATGCTTGTGTCCCCATGGAAATGCTCAGCAAAAGGTGGTTTCAGCTGAAGAAATCAAGTAGATTTGATGACTCATTCTGTAGATAGCCTCTTTCCTCAGCCATCCCTGTCATTGCCCAATGGGCATATGAACAAAGTGGCCATCGTGGCAGAGATGGGGGTTATACATGGGCTCAACGATATGGACTTTCACTCACTAAAGCTGACCTGGATACAGTTGCTGCTAAGTGTCACATCTGCCAACAGCAGAGACCCACACTGAGTCACAGATATGGCACTATTCCCCAGGGTGACCAGCCAGCAACCTGGTGGAAGGTTGACTACATTGGTCCACTTCCTTCATGGAAAGAACAACATTTTGTCCTTACTGGAGGAGACACTTAGTCTGGTTGTGGATTTGCCTTTCCTCCACATAATGCTTCTACCAAAACCACCCATCCATAAACTTTCAGAATGCTTGATCCATTGACATGGTATTCCACACAGTATTGATTCTTAGCAGGGAACTCACTTCATAGCCAGAGAAGGGAGACAGTGTGTCCATGATCATGGAATCCACTGCTCTTACCGTGCTCCCCACCATCCTGAAGCAGCTGGCCTGACAGGAAGATGGAATGGCCTTTTGAAGCCACAGTTACAGCACCAACTAGGTGTCAGTAGCATGGAGGGCTGGGGCAAGGTTCTTCAGAAGGCAGTATATGTTCTGAATCCCCATCAGATGTATGGTATGATTTATCCAATAGCCAGGATCCATGGGTTCCAGGAATCAAGGTGTACCAGGCTTTTTCTTTTGGGTCATCAACCAGCTCCCAAATCATGACACAGAAGACTTCTTATTAGTTTTGAATGCTTGGTCTCAGCTTAGGCTAGCTTTTTAAACTTAAATTAACCTATTTTTCTTTATCTACCTTTTTGTCTCACAGCGGTTTGCTTTTCTTTCCTTCTATGATGGGCGTGGTTTACCGGTAAATTAGGATCAACCAGACCAGTTCAATA